>VMBQ01002167.1:0-25655 GCA_007657795.1 Dreissena rostriformis
AAACATTTGAAACATATATGTTTCGACTTTTGAGATAAAGTTGAAGGCCTGTGCATTCATGTAGCTACGACGCTCATTACCAAGTTTTTAACATATCCTCTGTACTCAGTATGTAACATAGCTAATTTAGTGGCCTGTTCATAGATCTTTACAAAAATACAAACATAGATGTCAAAAAGAAAAAACATTCACTGCCATTTTCCTAAAAATATGTAATGATGTCTGCATCTACCTTGTAAATACAGTTTGCATTTTTTTTCTCCTATAATTATGCTTAAACGTTTAATGCATAAAAAACGTTAATAATAATTTTAAATTTACTTATTGCAGTATTAAAACATACGTGTTACACAAACAAAGAAGCCATGAATTTGTAATTTACACTTTTCAATATCACTAAAAAGGTGAGAGAGTGTGTACATGTGTTTAAATGAGATTTAACTTTGTTATCAGTAATTAAAGCTATATATGTATATGGTTTCTATTTATATTTACATATTGTAAACTGTTCGACCTCAACCTATACATCTTGTACATCAAACACGTGCATGTTTCGCCAAATGCGTTGAGCACGTACAGTATTGCGTTTTCTCGCATTATCAGATCCTACTATATTTACAGCTTATTCATTGCAATTGTATACACTGCAAACTTGACTGTTGTCATGTGAAGTACATGTTTTCTATACCAAGAAACGACTTTATCTATTTCCTTTTACAGGCTTTCATGTAGACCATTTTGTATGCACTATAAAGACACTATTGGTAAAACNAGTCAACCATGACCATGTATGTCTAATAACGCACGTACCTATCGAATGTTTAGCAGTCCGTTTAAACTTAATAATTACGTTAACTATACACATTAAATTGAAAAGGTATTTAATTCAAAATATGCGAACCACAAATAACATTTCTCAATGATTTTGTCAAATATGGCAAGTCCGAGGAATCTCTGTCTATGTTTACAGTTTTAAATAATTCTAAAATATTGTAAACTATTTGACATCGACCTACACATCTTACACCTCAAGCACATGCGTGTTTGGCCAAACCTTATACAACAGCGTTGAGCATGTTCAGTTTCGGTTGCATTGTCTCGCATTATCAGATCGGTCTCTACTTACAGCTTATTTATTGCAATTCTCTGTAATCTGCATTTTATTGTTGTCATGTCTATATATAGATACGATATATCTATTTCCTTGTACAGGCTTTCATGAGGACCATTTTGTATGCACTACAATACATTTGTAAAACAATCCAAAGCATGTAGTTTTTACCTCAACAATTCACAGGAAAATAATTTAGAAAATTATTAAAAATTACCGCATGTCAGTGGCAAACATGCGTGTATATGTTTCATATGTGAATGTTTACTTTAACTACTCTAAATGATGCATGTTTTCTTCGCTTAGAAAGAGAAATGTCTCATCATGTATTTTAGTGGAGCACTTACCAGCTTCCTTTACAGTGTCATCGTCAATTTTGTTGCAAGAGCACTTCAACTTCAACCGACTAAGTTTTCGCGAAGCGCTTACATCAGGAAATTGGTTTAATATTTTCAATTGCACAAAGATTAGCCTTAAGTATAAGTAGCAGCAATATATTCAAACGATGAGTAATTAATAGTTATTGTTTTAAAAAGATAATCGATACAGATGCATATGGAAACCAATATTTTAAAAATTAATAAGGTATTTCATGCTCGTATGCATCCTATATGAATCACACAGAAAGTATCAACGGTACTGAAACCACAATACAAATACACTTTAATACAAATCACTACATGATTATTAAAACTAAAACGTATAATTTTAGAATTATGCATTTATTATCATTTTAAATAATGATCAGGTTTCCCTCCCATGTGTATATTATATGTGATTACATATATTTATTTAAACCATGCACCAATTTAGCAAATGCAATAATGCAATGCATATGTGAGCATTAACACATATTTATTATAGTCAACTCGTTTAATTAAATCTTATGGGAATGACACGGGTTAGTTTTAAACATTAAACAGAATGCAAGTACAACAACGGCAATGCGATTTGTGAACGCAAGTATAAGTTTAAAATTATGGTATACAAACATAACAAAGATACGAATATCTACATACTAAACATTTGTGTTAATAAATAGCTCATACATTATTGTATAGAATACATATTGAGTTTTTTTTAAACATTTGTTAAATAAATACAACTGATGTACAATTATTATTTTAAATGATCTACATTTACATTTGGTGTAAATGCAATAAATACAAAAAAAGTGTTCATTAAGAATAATGAAGACATTGAGGATATTTGTTGCTTTTAGTGCAAGATCGTATTATCATTTCATGAATGGTCATATACAAATATTTTCACGAGTGGCGAACACTTTATAATGAGCACGGATTGAGAGTACGATACATTGATAAAATGAGCGACATCAAATTAAGCGTCACATCATTTCATATGTATATGTACTTTGACGTAATTACTATGAGTCACAAAATGACCGCTGGCGTGGAGATCATTGTTTTTATTTCTCCGTTACAGTCGCTTTATTATATTATTTTATTAAAATTATAATTTGATTTATGTTGTCCAACACATTTTATGCTAACGATGAGGTGTTTTACCTCTAGAAAAGAATGGAATAAAAAAAAACATTCCGAAGTACTCAGAACTTAGAGAGAGTAAAATGATCAAACCGTTTTATTTCATTTGAGGTAGAGTGAAATGATCAGAACCTTCGCTGGTATTCTTCACTTATTCACCGCTTAATATAATATAAAATTTGTTTTGCAAAAAATATGTGATACTTTTGTAACTGAAAAAGTATACTTCGCATTAACATCAATGTTAGTTGAATAATTAAATAGAGGATATTTGTTTGATTTGGTGGAATATCGATTTTGCTTACAAATGATTATTTTTGTATTTTTGCAAAATAAAATTCCGGTAAAACAAAGAAAATTATCGATAATGTACGATAATGTACGATAATGCACTGTTTGAAACAGTGAATTATCAGTTTTAATCCACTGATACTTCTCTATAAACCACTGGAAAGCAATAAAATCATTGATTTTTTTCATAACATTGTATAGCTTTAATAGTTATACATGCCAATGCAGCTTAAAATGTCTATCCGAGTATTTCTTGATTCACATGTCCACTTTCTTCATTTAAGTTACTCTTTAAAGACCAATGTCCAATTATGCTATATTGATATTCGTTGCTGTGAATTGTTGCATGATGACAGTTTTACATCTAAACACATCGGTTTATGGCAATTCTTCGTATAGCGCCTGCCCATACATTGTCTCCGCATTCAGCCCCGAAAATGCATCGTTCGCTGCAAGCATACATAAGCATACAACGGTAACACATAATACTTTTTTTTAGTTTGAAACACATGCATACTGAGTGCGTATGAAAATCATTTTACAACGAAAACATAACAGCGATTGTTAAACTGTTTTACAAAAAGATCATTACTCGAGAAGAAAAGCATTACGCACGGTTTAAAAAAACCCATAGACTATGTTATATATTTATGACGTAATAAATAAATTAATAAATATAAACATCATACATTGTAATTGCGATATACCACCTACCGTGGTCACTATTGCCGATAGCACCGAACTTCTTATCCAACAGTTGTTTCACGCACTCGTGGATGAAGATGTACTGTTGCTGAAGAGCACACAATCTCTCTTATACATACGTTATTATCGAAAAGTAAATGCTTCATTTGTAACGTAAATATGGTCATTGAGTCACGTCTATCATATATTCATGTTAAAGTATTAACATGTATACTTTAAAATAAATAGTATTCTGTTTCTGCAATACACATTATATCAGTAAGTCTCAATATCTTACATACAAAAGATATAATGGCAAAAGTGAGTAAAGGTCGATTAAGCATTTACAGGTAAAGGTCGTAAACAGACATAAAGCATTATTTGTTGATGAAACATAGTGACACAAACATAAATATATAGAAATACAAAAAACTTCGGAACCATTATCACTGTAACATCCTTGACCATACCTCAGTCTGCACCATGTGACACCTGTTGTTCCTCAACTTCATGACGAGGTCAAAGATGTCGATTTTAGCCTGCAAGTCGTGGTCGTTGATGAACTGTTTCAGTTGATCGAGTGCAATATTTGTGCCTGTTCCCCCAACCCCAGCGCTAAAATTGAAAAAAAAAACGAAGAAATATTAGGCAATATTATTTAGAATATATTTTAGTACTTGACTTCACGTTGTCTAATACATAACAAATAAGACATGTCTTTCAAAAGGACAATTAGCGTTGTTATTAATACTTATGTTTGACCAAAATATTTCAAAGCACCACACAGATCAAGTATTGACCGGAAGGTTATTTTCACTGACGAAAAAAGGTGGTATATGATCCCAGTATTCGCGTTATAGTTCTTTTTGTGACTGACTTAATTATAGGTCATACTGTCGGAACCATCTTTAATGGATTCGACAAGTCTCGTAAATACTTAGCGAGTAACATCGGGTATCCGAGACAACACGTAACTAATCGTATTTGTTATCTGTCATAATGTTGATCATTTTAATAATGTGTTCATCAATCATAAGAACTCCATAAGTTTGTATATACTTGTTTTGCGTGTAACTGGTTCGATGGCTACATGTGAAGTGAAGCAAACATACATTATAACAATCAGTATCACATATATCAAGGGAAGTAACTACTGCATGGTAGATATATAACATCAGAAAATGGATCAAGAGTTAATCATCTTAATATCATGACATTATTAAAGGGCAAAAACTTCATGAAAAAAATCGATGTGACAATATGCGCTACATCTTTAGTTCCATCAACAGCTAGTCCTTAGTTACACATGTCTCGGTTACAAGACACAGGACTGACAGAAGTACATAAAGACGCCCTCAAGAGTTCAAACCTTCTCCGCAAATTTTGATCTGCTATATCTGCTGTTATTTTATTTAACTTACAATAAACGCACACACATAAGTTTAGTTTTTTATCTGAGCCCTTTCTGTGTTGATCTTTGTTGTGTTTAAATGAATCAACATCGGCATCAAACAACAGGAATCGTACCTGCAGTGAACAACCATGGGCCCGCATGTGTCTGCTGTTGACACGGCTTCTCTGACATGTTGTAAGAAATTCAACATCACATCATGCTTCACAGTTGCCAAGTTCTCTTGCCAAGACGGGAAATGGAAATGTTTTAAATATCGTGTCGTGTCGCCCTATTTATACACAATTTCGGTTTTATTATTTTTATTTCAAACCTATATCTATGTTTGCTTAATGTTAAATCAATGCATCTAATACCATCGTTTTAGTCCATGGACTCACTTATATTTGAGAGTCGCATTATTCTTAGGTCAGAACAACCAATTGTTGATTCAGATGTAACCTCAACCACTACATCGTCATATTTCTTTGTGTTGGCTAATTGTTCGGGCCAGTACTGCACACACATATTCTAAACAAAATACACACATATAAACAATGACGCATTTTCATATAAGAACATTGAAATGGGTTGTGACAGTGTATGTCTGTTTAGAAACAAAACACACTTTAATGAGTCTATATAGCCATCGAAAATGAAAACAATTAGATGATATAGAAAGCCGCCTCTACCGTCTAACTTCTCTAAGGCAGAGATACCCAAATATAGGCAAACAGATAAACTGACATACGTCGGTTCATTTAAACTTTAGGTAGAGGAACAGACCTAATGAACAAAATAACAAAATGAAAATCGGACAAAATGAATCAAGAATCATCGTGAAGCGGAAACAAGAACGTACTTGGTTTCCTTCCATACATAGTGCCAACATGACAGCGACGCTGACGTTCTGTTCCCAGATCATACGCCACAAGTCATCAACAGTTGTAGCCAGCGGTCCTTCACAGCCGATGTACTCCCGGGGTGAAGTATAGCCCTAGCAAACAAACGGCTTACAACTGGGATGTCTAAATGTTTAAAAAGTGACATGCATACCTACTTGTTAACTTGTTTTCTTCACAATTTTTATTTTACTACAAATCAATTTTCAACTAGAAATGGCGCCGCAAAAACCGACGCGTATCCCCACGCCGAATGTTTGACCTAGGTGTGCCACAGGGTTNCATCAACAGTTGTAGCCAGCGGTCCTTGACAGCCGATGTACTCCCGGGGTGAATTATAGCCCTAGCAAACAAACCGCTTACAACTGGGATGTCTAAATGTTTAAAAAGTTTGACCTGCATACCTACTTGTTAACTTGTTTTCTTCACAAATTTTATTTTACTACAAATAAATTTCCAAATACGTAAAAAAAGCAATGATACGATTATTTGAACATTCCACAAACAAAATTTGTCTGGAATTATATGTTAAATGTGTACTTGTCAGATACAGATAGACAATGTAATACAACGTGTTACACTAAATTCTTGATGCGTGCATCGTTTGCCTAAACAGTATTCAATTAAACAACTACATTTATGTTGTTTACCATAAACAATCATTTTCATTGTTAGGTTATCATACCCGCAATACAAGTTCGCTCTTACACGTCGAACATGTTTATGCAGTATAACATCATTGTCAGAATTGCTGCCTTAGTAAGATTATCCACATGATCATAAATAAACTAATGTACATACGGGTACGTAATTTGCGTTGATGTAATCTTCATTATCATATTCGCTGATGGCACTTAGCTTCACACGCGAATGGTCATCTAAAAGNTAATTTGCGTTGATGTAATCTTCTTTATCATATTCGCTGATGGCACGTAGCTTCACACGCGAATGGTCATCTAAAAGCACACATTCTCATGATACATTCCACAATAAATATTCTAAAACGCAATGCGACATATATAAATATTTAAGAAAATATGCATTTGGATGCTATATTCTTCAATTTTTACAACAGTCAAATAGCACAATCAGTTGTGAAATAAATTAAAAAATATATATTGTAATATATTTGCACATCGGAGTTTCAGGAAAACAGAAAGAAGACCAAATTATCCATCACACGCATTTCTTTATTATCCATAGATGTTCATGCTCATCATAACTAACACATCATAAAAAGTACTTTCACTGTTTTCCTCGTATGTAATATGTAGTACTATATATTACTGTGGAAAACGTGTAATTGTATATAATAGCAATTATTGTTATATTGCCGCAGTCCTTTTTCCTGTGGACGTGACACCTACATGGGGCGATGTTTGGAAACCTGTTCTTCGTTCTGTTCCCTGGTAAGTTTGATGCGATTGAAGAATGGTTAGGGCTGCTGCATTCGAGTTCCTTAAGTAACAAGATGTGTTTAAATGACACAGATACTGATACAAATATTTTTTTTATGGAAAAGTAATCGCCATATCAACTAAGAAAAGTTAAGTTTGTTTAATGCAGACCGGTTTGTTTGAGGTTAGACCAAAGTAAAACACACCAATTATTACATCAACATTGTTATCGAACGAAAAAGCATGGTATCAAAATACAACATCCCATTTATACGTGTTATATTTGTTAATATGTTCTTGTCAATCATAGATTTATATAATATTTTAACATTCGATTAATTATTACCAATATAACAAGAACAGAACAGCTTATTTCGTAAATAAAGGCCACCGGTCCATCATTCATACCATGAACATAGCGTATCACTATACGAGTATGACTCGTCTCTCAATATATTATTAATAATGTATAAGTTTCGAATAACATTCATTAGATTGTATTAGTACAATGAACTTGTCGAACCGGTATCATCATTATGAGAGGGCATTAATACACATACGTCTTGGGCATCCGTTCCGTGTGCATGCTAGGTAAACAAGTAGGAGTTTCTAACATCATTGCATTAACAACAACGAAAGAAAGCATGACATTCGCAATCAATAACATTAATATTGTGATTTTGTTGTAAAAACATACACATGCGATTCTTTGTTATTATTTCACTAGGTCTGCTTATTTCAATAAACGATGTATGATTTCATAATCAAAACCATGACATGACAACTCCATATTTTCAGTTTAAATCTACAGATAAGCATTTTATAAAATATACAATTTACCATACTTTGTATAAGCAAATTAATTACATTGTTCAGGTCTCCCATATCATGGCTTTTCCATGTTTATCCAAAACCGTACCTATATACAAGATTTTTTAACTGTAGTTGCCCAACATGTTATAAAATACCTAGTTGCTCAGTTAAAGAATGGAACGTTAAAGAAAATTACCTCATATGCTGCAGAGAAAAGTAGGTTGGAATTCTTCTTCATGTAGGCAAAGTAATTGCTGAACTCAATCAGACGAACTGGCCTGCAACACGAGCAACACAATATAATTTTGATGACGAATATGTTAAAAGCATTGCTTTTTTAGATTGAAACATTAATTTGAAACATCTAATTTTCATAGAACATCTAAAACATCTACAACTTTATATTCTATATAACAAACACTATATTTTTCTCCCAGAGTGTGGTATAACAGCATGCTTAGGTCGCCTACCATTTTTTGTTCTTCTCATCTTTATGCAGATACTCAATGTAAATATATAAACACCTGACAAATAAAACGAAAATGTAATGTCTTCAAAAGTGTACAATTCCTTGTCGTAGGGTAAAAATTATTCGCGTTACATCCAGATTATATATTTATTTTAATCTTACATTTTCAAATATAAATTTAAATACATTTCACTGGTCAAAGGGAAGCAACCTAACAGTTAAACCTTATGCATGACTTACCAACATTAGAGTTATATAACCCTGGCTCGTGATTGCGTGCACGGAAAGTTCAACTGTCATAGTTTGACGTATTTTTAATTGGAGCAAATTATATATTTACTCAGGTAAACTATCACTTTTCTTTGATAATATTAACTTGCATATTATTGTGGCATGTATGTACTATTTGGTACTGTTTGCAGTCATAATGCGTTTATTGTATTCTGATATACCTATTTTACGTGTATGTGTATTGTTCTATCGTTTTCTAAAAGAAATATATTCTTGTTATTTGAATATTATATTTTATATTTGTTTCAGATATTTTATTTCATAAACATCGATATACGGTCAATACTAGAATAATAAATGAAAAATATATTAACATTGCTTCTGTTTTGGGTCAAAATAAATCATCGCAGAACCCCGAAATCCTTCTTCAGTTTATTCATTTTTAAATGTAAACATTATACTCTCTTTGTTTGGCTAGACCGATAAACATTTTAACAATTAGAAACGTTGAAGCAAACAGAATTTACCACAGAAACTGAAACGACTTTGTAACTAGCATACACATGACAAATTATAAATTGATGTTAAAATCAAACGACTATTGGTCGAACATTTAACGAACACATTATACTCTGTCCTTTTTAAATAATTTTGCGCCAGTATCCTAAGACATTTACTTAATGTACACATTACATAAAACTTCCAAGTTAAACATACACAATTATTTCTTGTTTGGCATCTGACGCATATACAAAGTCTTCAAAGAAAAGTAGTGAACGCTTTTATGCTGCGCATAATATTGTCGACCCAAAGCGTAAACCCATTAATTAAGACTGGAACAATGTATTGATATAAACGGTCAAATTATGTTGTAACGAGATATTAGGATATTTTATAATGTTTTAATTATTTTAAACATAGCCTTAAATTATTGATCTTATAATGTATCGAAAGTACTTGAAAAGAATACATCCACTATGAAAACAATTGAAGGTATGTACATAAATTTAAAGTCTCTCATTTTGACGTTTACACACATTTTTTTTTGTAATATCATAACGTGAAATCAATTCAAGGAATTATTATTTTATACATTATTTCTTATCGCAAGGGTCTTATTTGATCAAACATATGTTCATACCTAATAATATATGCTGAATCTTTTTTATATGGAACTAATTGTTTCTGTAAAAAAATGTTTTTTTTTGTCATTTGGTGAGCTATGGCTTAAATGTCTTGAAAACATATTACGTCACGGAGAGCATTGTATGTCCACTATCGAGAAAAAATGTCGCTAGAATTTTATAATGCTTGATGAAGATTCCAACTCAAATAGCCATTTGCTTGGTGGTATGTCATTCGCACAAGAAAACTGTGGAATTGTCCCTACTTATATTTTGATAATTGATATTGGTTTATCCGTCATCCAATCATTTGTATTGTAATTGTGGTGAAATTATGTTGACAAGAGCAAATCAAAATGCCGAAACCGCATTTAAGCCGGATTTTTTTTTTATTTTGCCAATGCCGGTACATCTCCATATTGGAGGAAAAGAATGGAAGTTTGATAATCAGTATGTAAAAGGTATAAGTACTATTTAAAGTTTAGGAGACCATCGTTTTGAGTAGAGCAGATCCAAACATTTTTGTAGAGGACCGCCGAATGAACACACGTGTACAATTATTTGAATATGTGGCCATTTTGGCGTAAAGGCATATTTATATTTTTAGCAATTGCGACAATAACGTGCAGTGAAACAGAAATATTTGCACATGTTTGATAGAGTAACTTCAATAAATAACGGTGTACATGTATATGAAGATTGGCAAAGGTCTTTAAAATTTGTACAATATACACAACTCAAACACAATTTCTATTTTTATATCACGCGGCTATTTTGTGCAATGGGGCGGAACCTTTTGAATTATTTAAGCTGAAGACAACATAAAGAACATGTGTGTGCAATTATTAACAAATCTGGCCATAGGGTTAGGAAAAAATGGTATTTATCTATATTTCTATTTTGTGCTCTGGCGGACATATTGTTAAGTGAAGCGGAACCATATGCATGTTTGGTATATGACCCTCAAGGGGACATTTGTTTTATTTGCATCAAAGTGAGTGAACAACGTAAAAAAATCTCTCATATATACAAATTCTAAGTTAAGTTCAAGCAGCTATTGTTTGCAATGGATCGGTACCTTAAGTATAAGTTAAGAAAAGTTTTGTAATTATGCTTTTTGCTAACAACCAAAACGCCTTCATCCATGTGGTGCATGACAACGATATGAATATTAAACTATATGATTGTATTTTTCTAGAGTTTATAAATAACCAACTAGATGTAGTTGATACTTGTTTTTTTTTTTTTTTTTTNTTGCCTTAGAAAGTTAAAAATGGTGCTCAGATAAGCATACGACCATTGAGCAGTTACATCGCAATTGAATCAAAAAGTAGTATATTTATTGCAGTCTAATTTGTTTTGTGATGATGTGATGATGAGGTAAGCTTTCATTGACATTTTAATGTTATACTAGTAAATTTGATCAAATTAAACAAAACCCAGTGCTTTGCATTGAGCGTTCCAATGCGCTTAACCCAGTTTTATTCATTGGTGCTTGTTTACGTTATCTGTTTTGCCCCGTGTCTAAATGTAAGGCTATTGGTCCCTCGCCTCATATAAAGGACAGTTCATTGATGAAAGATCTCTTGCTGACCAACAGGAGTTTCGCTTTGTTTATATTTTAATAATAGTGTACATATTAACTCTAATTCAATAGTTTATCAATTAATTTCCGTATTACATTGTCAAATGATCTTCTAAAATTAATACATTCAGTATACATTTTCGTATTTTGCATAAACACGCCATGTAAACTAAAAATGTTACCAACTGGTTCACTTTTCCGTCAAAAATAGCCTCCACTTTGATTGTAATACGATACTATATATGATGTATGTTTGAGATACTGGTCCCATTTCGCTTATCAGTCATTAAACCAGTAGAACATAATTTAATATAAGTGTAACTAATATCACCCTTTTTATGGAATGGTTCAATAACCACTCCTGACCATATAATTTTATAAAACATTGAAAGAAAACGGAAACACAAACATTTCAATATTATACCTTGTCTTCATAGATTTACATTAAATGGTTATACTAATCCAAGGTTACGGTGGACACACCAATCATGTCTCCAAAATTTAACAATTTATCAACTAATTAGGAATGTATTACCTGTGCTTTTCTTTCTTCACTTTTGTATAATGAATACTGAATGTTGGTCTGCAATAAATGAAACGACCAAGAAAAATTGATATTTAAATTATTGCACACGTCCACGGAAAACATAAAATACATAATTTTGTTTTGTTCTAAATTGGTCAATTAAAAATTAACAATACTTTCAGCCGATAAATATATAAATATATATGTAACACAAACACAACATTAACATAATTTACATAGTAGAGTTCAAGGTGATATCCCATAAATTTAAGGTAAACTTCAACTCAATCATGTCATGCTAAAAGCTGCATCAAACGACATGCTTATCTCGTACTGATATATGTATTTGTAATGTGAAGACCATTTACTTTTGTTGCTTTCTCCACCTCCGACGTAAGACAAGAATGGCCACAGCTATGGCGATGATGACGGCGGATTCAACTGCAACTGTAATTCCTACAGCCATACCGATAATGGACACTTCAGGGATGTCTAAAACATACGAGAACATACACGCAGTTTTACATAACATTGATCAAATATTTAAGTATACACAAATTGGTCAGGGAAGACTTCAATTTTGAGCTTTATGTTCATCGCCATTATCATCGTCATACGTTGTTTTATCCAACATAATTTTTAATAAGTATTTCAATTAATTGAAAACAAAGATTGAATGCTGTATATGTATATGACACGTACGACTAATACATTAGAAGGTTGCATCATGCACACACTTTTGTGTTATCATTTGGAATATGTATATGAAGTTATACATGTTTTAAAACCATTCAATACTCAGTTATTGAGTGAAAAAGACAAATAATTTACAGTTTTGCTTTCTAGTGTGACCGTTGGTTGACACTCATCGCAAACTTCCAGTTTAAGTGTAGGTTATGCGTTATGATATTAAAGTTAAACGTCATTTCCCTATTAGACTCGTTGTTCTTATTGATTGAAAACGAGAAAAGAACGAACGTACAAGCTTGCAGCCCAATTGACGAGCGATCCAACTCGAACAATTTAATATATAATAATGTTGATGCAAAATATAACATTGTTGATACAGATATTTAGTAACAATATAGGGTATTCATGTAATCAGAAATCTATTTCAGTATATTTCCTATCATTACGATTGTTGCAACGTGTCTTGTAGTTGAAGCAATCATATGTACACATCATATAATTTTATGAAATAAAGAGGAAAATTAAGAAATAATTACTTGTCTGTTTGCAAGCTCCTGTGGGACAGAGGTTGCCAGATGAGCACAGATTCCAGGTTACCCCGTCATTTTCCAATCTTATTGTGCACACGTAGCCTGCCAAAGATAATACTAATGTTACTGTGAGTAATTTGCTTTTGACCAAAAAAAGTAAAATAAATTAAAATTACACATGGATAAAAAAGAACTAGTATTATTAATATAATAAGAAAAATAAACATCTATATACATAACTCAATTTCGTAAAGTCATTTGAAACAATACTAACCTTCAGTACAGACTTCACTAGAAGCGTTCAATTCAATATTGCTGCAGCTTTTTGCGCATGTACACGACAAACAGTCTTCCACCCTCTGACCGCCTGTGTCAGCTCGGTACGTTCCCACAGGACACGGGTTCTGGTTGCTGCTCTTGGTTCCAGGCGGACAAAAGTGGCCTATCGGACACGGGAAGTCTTCGTACGTTGTCCCGTTATCGGGGCAATAGTATCCGGCAGGGCACGTAAAGCACGTTGCTTGCTGTTTGAGCTTTTTATAGGTTCCCGCCACACAGGGGAACGGGCTGGATGTGCCAGACGGGCAGAAGTGGGCATCGGGGCAAGGGCCACCAACTGCTGGGTCGGTTCCTGAACGGGAAACATATATTCGTAAGAACATTCATTCTTGATTCTTATTCCAAGAATACAAAAGAAAACGATGAAACATATGTTCACTTCTAATGTACTTTTAAATAAAGTAACTTAAACATGCAGTGGAAAGGAGCAATTTGCTCATGTTGAAAGATGGATAAGTTATTTCTTAATTGAATGAGGAAGCTTTAAGTCCGGTCATACTTGGACGGACTTCGCAGCGCGTATTCAAAATTAATAACGACAGTGTTAGCATTAAATGTACGTTAACATCGCTTGTATACATTGATATACAGTTGATACATTCAATCAAAAATAGTTTTGTGTGAAAGAAATCCAATTTTACATATTTGACCTGGTGGATTTGGGACGTTGTTCCCCTCGATACAGTAGAATCCCGGGTCACACGGTCCAGACGGCTGACTCAGATTTGCCAAGCCGCAATACTTCCCCATGGGACAGATGAAGCAATCGTTTATATTCTTTCCCAACATGATACCTCTGTAAGTGGTGTTGGGGCAAGCGATAGGATCCTCAGTTTGTGCGGGGCAGTAAAATCCAGGTGGACAGGGCCCCCCTATACCCGTGGAAGTCAGTTTTGTTGGCGTGGAAATGCTACATCCTGAATTAAGAAATGGCAAAGATGTTCAAACAAAAGAACACCAAAATCATATATATGTAAAATGTTTTAAAAATAGTATAGGAATGGATTTTTGTTTGCTTGTCAGCGTTAATATTTCACGAGGCATGAATTACAAATTGTAAGGTTAACGTAGCTGTTTGAAATGAATCATATATTAACGATGGCCAACTAATATTCATTGTTCAATATTGGCTAATATGAACTGCGCGTGTATACAGCCAGCAATATGCAGTAAAAGTTACTCATCTTCCAAATTAATTGCGTAAAGATTGTTATACTGTCTGTAAAGGGTAATCTTGACAAAAACCCTCGAAAAATATCGGACTAAAAGCGGTTCAAAAAGCCTCAGGTGAACAAAGAAAGCACGTTCTCTCACCCGACTTGCAGTAGTATCCTGAGTAACATATACCGGTCCCTGTGTTATCATTGGAGAAGTCGAAGTTAATTGCTCCCTGCGCGTGGCAATAGTATCCTCCGAGGCACGGACGACAATCACTTTCCTTGCTCATGCCTGTAATAATTATTTTGAATAACACAACACACATGTTAAAAAACCCCAAAACAAACCACTCAAAAGGACATTCGAATTGAACATCATCTTGTTTGTTTTTCCTATGACGAGGTATTCAAAATCAATGACACAATATTTAAGCGGAAACATTGTAGCAAAATGACGTCGATGTCATTCTGTTGACAAACAATCACTAAAATGATGTACCCCGATCAGGGTTGTACGTTCCTATCGGACACTTTTTTTGTGAAGACCAATCTGTGCTGCCTGGGCAATAGTGACCTTGATCGCACTTATGGACGTTATCGTCCCCATAGCAGAAATATCCAGGAGGGCAGTCAAAACATTCGGCCATGTTTGTGATATTCATGTACGATCCCGCTTGACAAGCCAGTGGAAATTCTGTTAATGAAAAGCCAAAATCAAACGGTAGTATTGTTTAATTTGAGATAACAACAATTGTAGTCATAGTGTTTAAATATTATTTTATTTAAAATTGATTCTTAATGTACCAGTTCCTTCCGGGCAATAGTGACCGACTGTGCACAGGTCACCTGTAACTCCACCATCAACTGGTTTATCAGTAAAGGCTCCTATCTTGCAGTACCATCCTGGAGCGCATAACCCATCGGGTGCCGTGAGACCGCGGCCTCGACATACCTTGCCACCATCACAAAGCGTGCAGTTCTCTGCGGCAATGTTACCCTTGTTGTTTGAATATGTTCCTTTCGGACAAGAGAAGTGTATGTAGTCTGGAGTGCCTTTTGGGCAGTAGTATCCCGGCGGACAAAGGTCACCGTATGTTTTACCAGTAGGATGCCTTGTGTCCGAGCCGTTGTAGCAGTAGTAGCCAAGGTCACATTCCACATTAGGTTCTGCTAAACCCTTCACTTCGCATGCCCAACCTGCTGTGCAGGGCTTACATTGATATAGTTCGTATTGACCTTTCATATTGTGGAAGGTTCCAGTAGGACACGGTGTTGCCCATGAACTCTTCATAGGGCAATAGTGACCCTCAGGACAAATCACGGGGTCAGTTGTAGCCGCGTCACTACATATAAAACCATCTGGACAGTCTATACAGCTTTCAGAAAGTCGGGCTGGCTGATACGTGCCGTAGGGGCATGGTTCCATCTCGAAAGCTCCGGCAAGCGTGTAATACCCAGCAATGGCCCCGTGCTGCGTCGGGACACTGGCTTCCCCTGTACAGTAATAACCTGGAAAACACTTTTGCATGACATTCGTGCTGCTAGTGATGGTACTGAAATACCCATGTTGTAAATATATCAATGTTAATCGAGAAAAAATAAATGTAATGTAGGTCCTACAAATAAAACATTCAAAGATATTGTGTTCATTATTTAATGCGATGCACAGTGTACACATATCGAAATTCATCGAGAATCACACATGTTTTACCTGGGGCACACACGCCTGTTGGACGAGTGAGTCCAGTATCATTACAGTAGTAGCCACCAGGGCATGGAGTGCAGTTAGTGATATCACTGAGAGTTGTCGAGTTGCCAAAGTAACCACGTGGGCATGGTACAAAGGTCACACTGCCATTCGCACAGTAATAACCTGGCAAAATGGTCTAAATTTGTTCACATTCATGAATAATATTTTTGATTTCAAATAAAACCAACAACAACGTCAATGTAAAATGTATATTTGGATTTGTATTCCATAAATGAAGTTTGTGTTAAAGTTTTACTGATTTTTTTTTGTATGGTACTCTGAAATTAAAGAATCAATGTCAATGATAACAAACTATACCTTGAGGACAGTCCTTGGGTTTTGTCAGCCCTTCCTCGTCGCAGTAGAAGCCACCAGTACAATGTACGCAGTCACCAACCTCGGCCCCTTTTGTAGTTGCACGGAAAGTACCACTGTGAGCAATATATTTGACCAGTAAATGCTATAATGAGAGCTTCCACAAGAGCCCTTAACGGTGAGTGGGTTAAGGAAGATTATTTGACTAACAGACGGACAAACGGATAACTGCAGAAGATAATTCGAACATTCTTTTAATAAGTATGTGTGTATTTTCGTGATTTTGAAAAGCATATTATTTTTATATGTTTTATGAGCGTGGTAATTAGATGAAGAACACATAAAGAAATCAAAACCAAGTCAATGATTTTGACATAAAAAGCACATAAATGATGCATGCGACAAAAACTCTTGCTATGCGGAAATTGCATGTGAATTATTACAGATGAATTAACAAATACGGAAAAGAAGGTCAACTACTTAAGTTTACATTAAAATATTTTTTTCCGCATACGTCTTTGTTGAATGAATGTTTTCAAACAGACACATTTTCCCTATATCTATTGAAGAAACAAACAACCGCTAACATCATCTTGTAAAATAATGGTAAAAACTAAATATCAGGTCATAAATGGGTTCTAACAAATTAAAAAAAAAAACGTTTAATTATTCTGTAAAGCGAAACGAGGAGAAAGTGACCAATTCTTCGAAAGGTTTGTAATATATTCAGACACTGGGTACAAAAATAAAATAAAACGTGTAAATTAAGTGCATTTAAGAGCATCACCATTTGAAAGAAGAATCGGGTTTATGAAACTTTTTTTATTAATGGAGTCTAAGGCATGAACCTCAAATATTGTATTGATAACATATTTTATATATTGGATTTGTTGTTAACATAGCACAATAAAAGTAACTCATATGTTATAGTTCAGTTGCATGTGATGATATGTGTCATATATCAGTTGTATGTGATGTTATTCGACGAAGTAATCTTTAGTAACCTTCGTGTAAAAAGTATATTTGATTTTCACTTATACCTTGGACAACGTGTTGGTGAAATTGACCCAGCAGGGCAGAAGTGTCCGGCTGAGCAATTTATACATTGTAGCCCTTTGTCTGGGGAGAAGGAACCTGCAGGACATGGGAAGATTGTTGTTGAGGGAGTTTCTGAAAAGTTAACATGCTATGATTAAAATGTGTTCCATTATTTTAAGTTAAAAATGTTCCGAGTATGTGCTGAGGGACTATTTGAAAATGCAAATTGGCATTCAATACGTGTCAGTATACTTGCATATAGTGTATTTACAAATGATGAACTGTAACATAAATACAATTCCGATGCATTAAGAGTCTTCGTTTACCCCACAATACTTGCAGATTTTTAAAATACATTGTTACATTTTAATAACATTTAGTGGAGAAGTTGAAAGAAAGATGAAATAACAGCGCATCGTAACCAACACAAACCACAATTTTAATATATGTTTAAACACATATTATAAGTCAAATGAAACCTACGTATGCATTCCCATTTATCGAAATTCTTCTATAATGATTCTTTGTTCGCCAATTGATGTGCGTGTTTTTAGCACTATGCCACCGAACATTTTTAAAATAATTAACTAATGAATTTACGGGGTCAGAGTCTTTCAGAACGAACAATTAAAGTTTAACACAATGACACATTCGAGAGCAAATACAAGCTCCATCAATGTTTATGGTACTATGTCGCTTATGTATTAAACATACTGAAATGTACAACTTTATTAATTGAACCTGTAAAGAACAAACTCAATTCTACCAAAGAGCAATCGTGAGCTCGTCGGACTATAAATGTTTTGATCGACTTCAACCCTTCTGTAAGGCATAATTTGTGTCACTTACGTATTTCATCATAACAACACCCAGTACGTTCGGAGCATAACATAAAATGAGGAAAATTATGTCTATTATATGTCTTCATATTATTTGATTTTAAGGCTTAATTTATACAAGTGTACATCCGTTATCCTTAAAAAGTATCAAACTATTGGTTTACATTAAACAATTTCAATAGGTTTGCATACACTCAAGTTAGAAAATGTGCCAAATATGATTGGCGTTCAACGTTCGAGCTGCGTAAATTATCGCATGAAATAAATGTCAAAATCGCACGAAATATATGTCAAAATTGAGCTTATACAGATACGCCGAAACAAATTGAAAAAACAATACATATCAGAAAAAGAAGTTATCCAGATTTCGAAGATCCAACGTCCTGTATTTATTATATAATGGAAGCGTTTAGGTTATACTCAGTATAAACAGTTGCAATACAATAGCATGGTACATGTGGTTAGACTTTTATAAAGGCTTATTGGTTTTCGAACCATACAACATTCTGAAGATCAGAAACTATAATTTAAGATATAAGGCATTTGATTAAGAGACGAAATCAAATAGGTTTTTACGTGTATTGAAGCCCATTCGGTTTATACCATTTACTTGAGATAAACTTGAAGGTCATTATAGTTTTGTCTTAGGTTTTTGATTGGTATTTAAACTTTATCTTAATGCCATCACATTACTTAAACGACAACTATGAAAATTCCTCGCGCAAGTTTAATACCAATCTGTAATCACACGCTTCATCCAAAATAGGTAAAACTACGATAAAGATCTATACAAAATAATTTTATTTTCCAGTACTTCAAAAGTGTGTGCCAATTATTACCCTAACAGTATAAATTATCAACAATTGCACTGAACTGGTGCATATCTTATATGGCTCAATATTTAATACAAATACATGCATGATAACAAACTTACTTTCAACACAAGATGATCCATTGTCATAATAACCATTTCCATCACAGAGACATGCCTGTCTACATGCTAGACCAGCTTCAGTGCAATCAGCTGTATTGGTGCATGTGTCTTTATATCCTGCTGCATCACATCTTCCAATAAGTGACATATTCGCATACACCTGCAAAGTAAGTCTTCAAATAAATGTAGTATCTTATTGACTGAGCCTTGCGCATCCACACAATGAACTTTTAAAAAGACCAACTTGAATTTCATTGGGAATTATTATGTCACTACACGTCTGCACGGTCAGATTTTGTCTAATACCCACTAGACTAAGTATTAGAGGACGTGTTGTTATTTCGGAAATATATCAAGATCTTGCAGCGTTCATTGCCTTTGATTACATGTTTAACTAACATATATTATGCACGTTGTCCTTGCTAAACAAGTTTATCCATTCACATTTTACAAATATTTAAAATACAATCTAACTTAATTAATACTTAAGGTAAGTATGACGTGTTTTTACTTCAATGTCGGAATAAAAATATTAATATTTTCAATTCTGTATTCTCAAGAAGAACGACGGCCAGTCGAATTGGTGAGTCTGGGGCTAACATTAATTGATAACATACGTGGTGATTGAATAAACGTTTTCAATTTAAGCGTTATAATTGAAAAAGCTACTTCCTCTCCAATCACATAACGAGTAGTCTCGGACGTAAACTTTAAACTACACAACACTGAAATGACTGGACAAGGAGGTTTTGCAATTTACCCTTCAGTCAAACTCAAATTAATTACGCCGAAATCTTTTCAATTTAGTAACAGTGACATTGAGTTTTGATCCAACTGCTATAGATGCAATCGCAAGCTAAGTTTGCACTTTTGCTATATAAATACGCAGAGCCCGATCTAGGTTACCATTAAGATTGCTATTATCCAAGTTTCATGAAGATAATCTTATGCAAACTAAAGTTATGGGCTCTAATTCGCCTGTTTGACGCAACCGCCCACACGGAAGCCCGCCGCAATACCCTAGCCTTATTATCAAAATGTTTAGCTTCGTTGAAAACCGGCATATTATAAAGCCGAGTAAAAGACGAAATTATGATTTTGTTAAGTTTGTATTTATAATATGGCGTCCACATTCACCATTAAATGCATATGGATAAAATAAAATCGATCAGTGTGTATTCAAATACCGGGTATTATTTATTAACACCTTCTGGCAAATAGTAGTAAATTAATGGTGCGTGAGTAATAATCCAGTACAATAGTACCATAATATTTATTATTTTTAATGTCAAGCTCTTGTGAGACGTATTGAATGCACAAATAAGGTAAATTAACAGCTTACACTGTACTATATACATGCATCAGCGTACCAAAGACTGAGAAGTATATAGTTACATACCAGTCTGCATGTCAGAATCATTGTTAAAAATGGTACTTAAAAATATTTATTGATGCATGTTTTTTAACTTTCAAGTAGTCTTTAATTAAACGCATGTGTTTAAAAGAGTTGTATTTATAATAAATAAGACAAAACAATGATCAATACTTGACAACAACTAATACGTACTATTACCCAAAGTATAGCGGCTTCATGCCTCAGGCCATGCTTGAGACGTTGCATTCGGAATAACTTTTAAAATGTTTTCCAGAAAAATTGAATATTTAACTCCTGTTTAAACGTGCACCTTATTCAGGACGTCAAACATATCAGTTTTGTGCCCATACGTGTCGACTCCTCTGTCACCGTGGATAATATTTGGCAGTGTATCAAGCTTCCTGCTCATCAAAGGAAATTTGACCTCGTTCACACGAATTCACGAATAATATAAACATCAGCTTTTGAGACCACATTCAATTACTTAATTGAAACCATACACATTTAAAGTTTCTAGTTGGTATTTTTGTTTTGCCACGACCGACGATCACAATAATTGTATTTTTATTTGAAAGTTTTTTCATAACTATTTTTTTGTGATTTGTCAGCAGCGGTAACCTTGCTTTTGATATTTAATAACGAAGAACTGATTTTAGGTTCTTTACATTAGATTGCCTAACCTTTGTCGAATTAACTTTGCTATGGAGATAAAAATCATGCAGCTTCACCGAACATTATCAAACAATGACCATTGAACCTGCTTCCCACACCACAGCCTAATTGAACGACCTTAGTCCATCTATACAAATAAACAATTCAAACTGCAATCCTTGTGGCACATTTGTTACAACATATGCAGATGATATATCAAAAACAAATAAAAACTATTTTTTCACGACAAACCATACGTCTTTTTGTATTGTTAATATAGCACATATATATGTGCAAGAATGTTTACAAAACATATTTAAAAACTAAAAACCAGAGGAGTATGATCCGTGTCTTCTTAATGAAATAACACCTTTAAGTGTCTACTGAATTCCTTTGGATAAATTATAAATAGTTGTACATTGTCTAAAATAAAGGCGGTGTGAGAAATATCGAGGTAAAGAATAAACGCACTCAAATATGTTTGCGATGGAAATCTATCCGACTATATTTGATAAGATACGGCAGTTGAATTGTTTGTTTTTCTTATCAGAAACACGTTATTTAAACAGTGAATTGTAGTCGTGCTTTATGCAATAAAAGCTTCACGCAAATAAACGTTTCATTGGCATGTGAAAAAAAGGATGCAGAATGCCATTTATTTATGGCTATGTAACAACGGTCAGTGCAGAACATAAGGGGTCAAATCGGTGAAATGGTAACCGAATCTGACACTTGGTCCAAATAAGAAACCACAACGGTACTCTGTAGATGTACATTTTGTTTTGTTGACATTCAATGAATCGTTGTATACTTTTGTTCCAGTGGTAAATTTGTATTAAATAATACCACTTCAAAACTTAAATACTTCCGTAAACAAGCTATATGAAGACGGAAATTTACTTATTTTAGTTTGTACATGCATATATGTTAAAGCAGATAACTTGTCTAAACCTTATTCAATTTACTGACATAATAAAGAACAACATGTCAAGGAAATTTAAACAATGACTGAATGAACGTGAAGTTGTAACGAAATCCAATCTCATTGTTGTATTTACGTTTTAAACAAATGTTAAGTGAATTGTACACTCCATATCCAATATTAACTCCCTATCGACAAACAACAAAAATAAAGCATTAGAACGATACAGGCCCATTGTGCTCCTTAGCGGGTTATAAATGAAGCTGAAAGATGGTTTCACAGACGTTTCATCAGCAACAACTCATAATGTTTTGTAAATCAATTGGTATTATCTCGGAAAGCCTTCTGCCACGATTCTTAATGTTTTATCCACCCTATTAACAATTGCTTACTTTTATTGTGTTTTTGTTTTTTTATCAACCATAATTATTTGAGGGTAAAGAATGTGATAAACAGGTCATGACACGACAACGGTGTGTCATGGGCCCGTTATTGCACACCATTGGATGCATTGACCCTCGCGCCAGTAATGTCGTAGTTGTTCCAATATCGGCCCAATGGCACACCAAAGCCGTTCGATAACATATTAGTATTGATTTTAAATAAACTAACAAACTACAAACAAAACATGCTTGCACGAAGGTGTGTATGATAGAAATGCAATACTGCTGCAGCTTCTGGAGTTTCGCATCTTTATTTTGCACGATTTCTTTTTATTATAACTTGTTACTGGTAAAAGGTATTCCGGTATTTGTTTTATCTATTTGATGTGTCCTTCAGTCATTAATAATAATAGCACTTAATGTTGAAGAAATGGCTCAAAATGATGTTTACATCGTGATGAGCGTCTGTTACTTTTTGTTTCAGCTTATCAATTCAATCAAATGTTGTTAACTGATAACAATAATAAAACTTGAATAAACGTACAAACATGCACTTCATATATTTGTTTTAATGTATACGTTATTAAGTGTGTTATCATGACAACGTCACAGAAATAAAAAAGAAATATCATGAGCAAAATATAAATAAAATCACATTTAAGTTCACATATTACTAAGAAATAATTTTGGTTCGTACATATGGAACATAAATAAATATATCGGTCCTAAACGACATTTTTTAACATTTACAATGTCTGTGTAAGTAATTTCAAAGGAGGTAATTAAAATGTGGCAGATACATACATGATGAATACTAAACTAGTAAACCTATACAATCGTGCTATATTTACAAGGAAAAAAGGGGGGCAGATGGACCTTGTTCGCTCATCTCCGTAATGTTTTTGAAAAGTTATTGTTTTGCTATAAAGGTTAATATGATTAAGCTGAACATTTAATTGTCGTTGCCAAGTTTGGCCACATAGACCTTGACTTTTGAGGGAAGAAAATATGTATATTTATTTTGCTAAAAATATATATTAGTAAAGTTACACCATGAAGTGACCAGCATTTGAACACAAAACGACGTTACATGCCAAATAACAAGTCAATACAGAACGTTTTCCCGGTCATGACCACTTGTAACCATGCTTAAAAAAAAGAAGAGATCAACTATACGATGTTACATGTCAAATATTACAATATTCCAGTAGCATGGAACAAGGATCACTATGCGACGATACGCATTTGTTTGCTTTTTGCGTAATACCGTGCATTATTGTTCTCAAAAAAGTAAGACAATTAAATATATTCACGAACGGTTGCGCGCATAAAAATGTGGAACATGTTTCAATTTAATGAGAAAATATTCACGGTATTACCCCGAAACAAAATGTTTACTTTAATGTTATGCTTTTGAGTTTTCTTTCAAAACGAGTTTCTTTTGTTATATATACTATTTCTCAGCGATGCGTAGTAATTAGATAAGTAAATCAATATTACAGCGATTTCAGTAAAAACTGCGGTGGATTTCATACGCAATTCGTAGTGGCTGATACTGACCATATCAAAAGGCATACTGACTTGGATCCCGAGCCTCCATGACCTGTGTAAAAACATTATAGGCGTTGACGAGTTAAAATGGTAGCGGTTACGGTCATGATGAAATAATTTAATTATTATCTTTCAAACGAAAACAAAACCGTCGAATATGTACCATAGAACATAATTATAAACATGATTTATGATATATACTGATTGTTTTCTTCTCTCGTTATTCCGAAATGTCAACATAATTGGAATGAAAAGTCGACCTGGCAAATACGTTTGCAGACATTTGAACGCTGATGAAGAATCGGGATTATATAATTTTGATTTGAAAATCTGTGTGTACCATAATACTCAGCTTCAATAACTGTATGGTTTATTAGTACTATCGTAGCATCATCTGATAATCACCTTGGATGAATACTATTTAGAAACACCCAAAGGTATGTGGATTAAAGAGGTAAGGCATTTTTTAAACAATAATTCAATGTAATGTTTTCAAATGTATTCTTACGATATAAAGTGTGAGCAGAAACAGTGCTATGAACATTAACCACTATTCATCTTCGCTTCTAATATAACTATTTTAATAAAATGTAAAACAGTAAAAATAAATAAAATAAAAAATTAGCCCCTTGTGACGCCAGTGAGAAAAAACGCATTTTTTCTCCAATAAATCTAAATATGTATTACCATATAGCATTAAAGCTTTTAAATAACACACAACTGAGCATTGCGGTTTTAGTGAAGTCTGAAGTTTTTACTTTAAAAATCTTATTTAAGTTCTGATGAACAATATATTAACAGAATGGACCAACTTTCAAAGAGGATCACTTAAGAATTATTCTTGTAAAGTTTCTTTCAATCAGCCAATAGGTTTAGGAGGAATTGTCATTTACAGCAAATTGTTGACGACTGACACCACACGAACGTCTGACCATGGTCGCGAAACCTCTATCCACCATTAATAGCTCACCGTGACCTAATTACTTCGATTGTACAACATCGGAGTATATCAATCTTCGTTACAAGTTAAAAATATGCAAATTTATTTAAATCTGTAAAAATGTGTCTTAAATACGTAATGATATGTATATATACTAGTACATCATTTTATACATAATAGTAAAATGGTCTAAATCAAGATATATATATA
>VMBQ01002167.1:25790-43576 GCA_007657795.1 Dreissena rostriformis
TATGTATTGTTATTCACAAGGTAATATGTACATGTACAAACATGTGATGTATCATCAAAATGGTGAACATGTATAGTGTAAGCAATGTGCTGCCTTCATTTATATTTATTTGACATATTTTACCAAATATCTATTCAGACATGGTGAGAAAGAGGTCAAACATCAGCGTTTCTTGAATGGACCTTTAACAGAATATGTGTAACGCGCATCGCAGGAACTCTGTTTGTTTCTTTATATGTTCGACAGCTCTTCGTATAACGAGTTTCGATGCATGGTATCTGCATTCAGAGACGAGTACGCATCCTCCGCTGTAAGCAGTAATATGATAGTATATGCACAATTACGTGTATTTCACGTGTTATTCAACTCCCGTGTAATGTGAAGGGAATGAACGAATATTAACGTATGTATATTGTTTGCGAGTAAAGGCGGATGGAACTCTCATCGTCATAGCAGGCAAGCAGTTAAATGTTTATATACGATAAAATAAAACAGTAAAAAGTTATGCGTGAACGTATCATGAATGAATCCTCGAAACATGGAACCAGCCAAACTGGACTATTAATTGCACTTTTAATAACATTGCCACATTATTACACCACAACAATACAAAGTAAACATGTAAAGTTTATAAACTAAAAAAACAAACACAAACTAAAACAAAGAAAAAGTACCAAACTGCTATATGGGATACTATTCATGCCTACATCACCACTCAGAGGGAATGTAAAACGTACCGGGATCACTGATGATGTGAGCACCGTACTTTTCATCAAACAGTTTTGCCACGCACTCGTGGATAAAGATGTACTGTTGCTGCAAAACAGGAAACACAATAATCGTTCAACCTCAAATCTGTCCCATAGACACGTGACTTTGTGGAGATTATGATTTAACCTTAATGGATGTAAACACACCGGTAAGTGGTGCTTTCTTTTTCAAATAACTTTTACAACAATTTGTCTTAAGAATTTCAACTAATGCATAAAAGGCAGCTTTTATCCTTATGGCATGTGAAAAACATCAAAATTACTTTATGTAATAAGCCTGTTTTCTTGGCAAACAATGCGATTTCTACAGCATTCATGTACACGAATATGCTGCACGCAACGTGAAATTTTGGAACCGATTTCAGACTTATTCAAGGTTTATTCTAAGTCTTAAGATATCGGAACAAACTGCAAGAAAAAACGGTATTTTATGCACTTAAGATTTTTACAAAAGTATTTCAATAACTTGAGATATCTGCAAAAAATAAAGTTCTTATCGGTGTGTTTACATTCTGTCCAGCCCGTGTGTAAATCCCTGTTAACCCCGTTGATCCTGCACCCTGATACAATTATTGCAGTTTGAACACTAAGATTGAGTGTAGTGGAATCGTACGAGTAAAACGACGAATATCACATACAACAACCAACGTGGATCATTTTATATAGTGTGTTATCAAGTAATGGATAAAAATAAACTCACAATCTCTATTTCGTTCTATTGGAAAATAAACCACCCGTATATTAATGCGTATGTTTTCTTCTGTGCAAACGATTAAAACGACGAATTAATATAACACAACTTCAAATCGTACATGGAAGTGATACTCGATTATATCCTAACATCTACCTCAGTCTGCACCATGTGACACCTGTTGTTCCTCAACCTCAGGACGAGGTCAAATATGTCGATTTTTGCCTGCAAGTCGTGGTCGCTGATGAACTGTATAAGGTGATCCAGTGCGATATATGTGCCTGTGCCCCCAACTCCAGCGCTAGAAAAAAAACAGTATTATGAAGAAGCTTACTACTGTCGTAGACGAATAGCATCGCTCTTTTTAGGGAGTATGATTTTACAAAAGTTTGACAGAATAACAGAAAAATGATTTCATTTGAATAAGTGGAAATCAATAAATGCTTGGTGATCATTCATTGCGTACATTCTGTTGGGATTTTAGTAATGATTGCAAGTAACTGAAATATAAGTGCATTATATCACATACAGTTACTTCATGTTGTATGGCGTCACTTTACAAAAGCATATTGCGCTAAGCTCTGGAATGCCAACAATAGCACAACAATAGCACAATGACAACATGAGCATGGGAGGCGCAACAATAGCACAATGACAACATTATCATGGGCGGCGCAGATGAACATCAAAGCGCAGAATTGTCAAATAAAAAATATGTTAACATAGATGTTAGATCAAACAAGTGAAGCATAAAACTATAAACCAGTGTTGATGGGAACTTGAATAAGTGAATAAACGATTTACATACGTATGGGCTGGCTTAAAAAGACTTAGCTCCGGAATAGACCTCTACTAGCCGATGGCGTCGTAATGAACATCGACAACTTTCGACATTTGTTCATTCGTTAAATCGCTACGATTGTCGGTCACGACAAGTGAAAGGTAAAACATATGTTCTACGACTAAATTCCACGTTTAGTAAAGTTCACATTATGGGTGTAATGCCATCAGGTATGTATTTCTTATTATTGTGATGGCGTCGAACAAAACTATGATGTTTCTAAGGCTTGAAAAGTGAAATAACATTGGCGTACGCCAGTTGAACTGAAGTAGTATAATGCAATTTGATTTGTACTGTAATTTTGGAGAATATGTTGTTGACATTTTGCACAAAATCATACCTTTCCAGCAACAGTAAAGGTTTTTGTGATTAAAGACGCCAACATACGTGAAACATTACGACCATAAGTTACTGTCCTTGATGTGTGTTGTGTTTATTTAAACCAAAGACTACGTACCTGCAGTGAACAACCATGGGGCCGCTGCTTTCTATTGGTGGCACCGATTCTCTAACTCGTTGAATGAAATTCAACATCGAATCATGTTTCACTGCTGCCAAGTTTTCACGCCATATCAAGAAATGGAAATGTTTCAGCTCTCGCGTCTGATCACTCTGGACAGACAATACATATTCAAAAGCAAGTGTATTTGAAGAAAAAGACAAAACCCATTCATCATTTCCGAATGTATGTTATTGGTTAAACATTAATACAACGAATAACATTACTTACATTTGATATTCGCAGAATTCTCACGTCATAGCATTCCATGTTTGTTTCGGACATGACATCAACTTTCACATCTCCATACCACTTAGGTTTACCCGGAATGGTAGGCCAGTATTGCTCGCACTTGTTCTACAATAATAAATACAAGTTCCCGATTGGTCTATATTGTTCACGCTTGTTTATGAATACTGCACATTCAGATACACGTGAGTATGCACATGGGGTACACCATTATTGTGTGTACCGAATTCGCTTATGCATATTAAATAACAAAAACTAGTACTCTGTGAATGGAAATACCTTTTTTCCCTCCATACAGAGTGTAAGCATGACGACGATCGTTACGTTCTGTTCCCAGATCATACGCCACATGTCATCAACAGTAGCAGCCAACGGCCCTTGACAGCCTATATACGCCCGGGATGAATTATAACCCTACAAATATACAGAAACTTTATGATTCACCCATGTAACCAGTGCAATGACGCACAGTAACGGCGTGAGTGACTTACATTTAGAGCAATCAGATTCCGTTTGAAGGCCCATATGTATAAATTACTAAGCAATTAATAAACGAACCGTCGAGGCAAATGGTTCAAAATCAACATTTGGTAAAAAGTACGCACCGGCAAATAGTTAGCGTTGATATAGTCTCCTTTAGCATCCTCACTGATCATGCTCAGTTTAACCCGAGAATGGTCATCTGAAAATATTTGTATTTTTAAATGAAGAAACGCTTCAAAGTAAACAAAAAAAAAAGTATTATAATTGTTATACGCAAGACAACCATAGAAGCTTAAAAGGCACACTCGAAGGGATTTAAGATTTTATAATAGCAACCACAAATGTCACCTACATGGAACGATGTTAGGCAATCTGTTCTTCAACCTGTTCTCTTGTAGGTTTGCTGCGATTGTGGAGTGGTTAGGGCTGCGAGATTCCATTTCCTGAAGCATGTTTTATATATGTCCATGAATGTTAAAAATTATAATAATGTATACTATACATTGCGTTATACAGAGCGCTAATTTGCTATTTCAATACTATTCGTTAATGTCCTCGACGATGTTTCGCGCGTCTTCGCAACTATAAAGAAATATTTTATTTTGTCACGCAACAAATCGTGACTTATGTAAATGTCCACAATACAAACAAAAATATCACGATGGTCAGAAGCCCTAGCTCCTTCACCTGATACGCGAATGAACAGAATTGCTTTTGAGCTCATTATAACCCGTGATCTAGTTTAGATACCATGTGACTCACATCCGAAGAAGTCAGCCCATATATAACAGGCCTTTTACTTTTGACCCAACGTGACCAAGTTTTGAACTCGGTGCAGAGTTTCATACACATTGGGCAATACATATAGCCTCTTGAGTGTTCACAAACTTGTTCAGTTACATTCTCTAGTTATCTTATTTTAACCCTACTTTATTCAGTTTCAAACTCTGCTGAGATATCATTTTGACAAATGTTTTCAACAGCCTTCATAAAGAATGTGACATATATATGGTCAGTAGAGTGCCCATAAGAAAATATTTATTTTATTTGAGACAGGTAACTTTTTTTTTAAAACTTTCTCCCATTATCGAACCCTTCCGAGCTATAATTAAGACAATTATTTTGACCAATTTTCATAAAGATAAGACAATAATAGTCTTCAAAATTCCTCTTTAATTTGACAAATTGACCAATTTTTTCTTATTCCACATGAATCAGTTTCGAACTTGGCCGAGATATCATTGAGAAAAATGTTCTAAACAAGATTCACGAAGATTGGGCATTTAATTTGTCCACTCGAATGTTTGCAAGAATTTTTATTTCATTAACACGTTTCATAACGATCTGACAGAAATGTGACTTCTAAAGTGTTCTAAAGCCTTGTTTAAGATAACCTTGTGACCTAGTTCTGTATTCACAAGACCATTCTTAAACTTAAGAATAATTTATAAACTTAGATCCAATAAAAAAAAAATGTCCAGTGTCTGAATATTCAGGCTACTTCTAGTAAAAATGTCATTATAAAACTGTTCTACAGGAAAAAGTATATAGTGGAGGTGGTTAATGTCATGTTTTACTAACAAATAAAGCAATTCTTAAACATTGCATTTATTAAGAATATGTTTAACTCTTAGACTAAAGTTTAGGAATTGTTTGGTGAATATGGGCTCTCATTTTTTACACTACTTGATCCAGTTTCAAACAAGTCATAGACGTCCATGGAATAAATGTTCTCACCGAATTTCATTAGAATTGGGCAAAACATATTACCTATAGAGAGTTCTAAGGGTAAAATGTTGATGACCAAACGACAGACAAAAGGAGAATACGAAAGTTCACCATTGGAACTTGGTGCTCAGGTGAGCTAAAAATTCTTAAAATATGTTTTACCTCATATTCTGCCGAGAAAAGCAGATTGGATTCTTTCTTCAAGTATGTCAAGTAATTGCTAAACTCCCTTAGACGAACCGCCCTGCAAACAGCACACAGCAAAACATGACGTTACATGACACAACATTACAACAGAAAAAAACTTGTTTTGAGTAGAAACCATTATATTTGCAATACAATATTGAAAAACATGTCCAATATAATAATCGTATGATGAAAAGACTGCGTGATTGAATCATCGTTCAGTTATCCACTGAAACATGTGTTTACCTGTGTTTGACTTTCTTCTCATTCGAATAATGTACACTCATCTTTTCACTAAAACATAAATAGAAAATATATGCAACAACAAACACGCTATATCCAAATGGCATGATGTGAAACACTGAATGAAAGTATGTGTTTTTGAAAAAAAGGTTTAAGCAACTGATCTTTGCACAATTGTTATATTATTATTTATAAGTACGAGACAATTAACTAAGAAAAACTTACACCATTTGTTGCGATGTTTAAAGGTAGAACCGACAACGACCTGAACTTAATCTGTTAAGTCGGTAAGATAATAAAGTTGATAAATATTTGACATTGTTATAAAAAAGACCCGTAAGTCATATAAACCCGTTAAAGTAGAACAATTTACATACGTTGGCCGTTTGATCATTTTGCGACGCAGGAAAACGATGACAATCACAACGATGACGATGACTGCAGCTGAAACACCTATGGTTACTCCAACTATCATTCCGGTATTCAACGCTTTAGAGACCGAATCGTCACTTAAGGCTGAAATACAGTCAATGTTTACAAATACTTGCACACACAAATAACATCTGTACACAATAAATCCACAGAATTACTCCATATTTAATTATCAGTCAAGAACTGGTACAGAAACAAACCTCACTGACCACATGTAATTACATGATCATGTAGTTTGCACGCGACAATTAAAATGAGATTGTTTCGGTTTGAGAGTAAACTTGTTTTCTGAATTATAGAAATGGTTAAATAGAGCAGAAAGGTATAATACATTGTACACATATATTCAAGATATAGTACAAAACATATATTTTAATGTTGGGTTGGAAGGAATTGCAAGCCTATTTACCAGCTTTAGTTCTATAAGGTCCATAGTCCTTGCTCAATAAGCAGCCTCCACTTGTGCACACCACCATAACAAATCTGTAATTGACAGTTACCTCACTTTGTTATGAAAATATTAGAATCCATGTACACAACAATATAACATTATTTGAATGTGTTATTGCTTCTTGAAGAGTTTGTTTTCTCTTATTATTCCTTAGAGTTTGTAACAACAGATATATGCTTATTGTTTGCAGATTTTTCAATAGACACGATTTCGTGGCCTATGTGTTGGCAATATGTAATCGAAAAATAGTTAGTTGCTTAATTTGGGGATGATTTGCTGTCAAAATGTATTTCAACGAATAATAACGAATACATTATGTGCAGCGTTTAAACAATTAGATAATACATTTTATTATTTCCACTGTCAATACTCACATATAGGAGATTTCAGCAGCAAGTGGCCCGTTACAATAATAATTATCTTGTGTGTTAGTACAGCTTTCAGATCCTACTGTAAATGTCTGGGTGCTGCTGTCAACATTCCTGCGCCGGCGCCCTGAACAACATTGCAGTGGAATATGGTTTTTACAAACATTAAAAGAAAAAGTTATCTGATAACAGCTTATTCCAAGGTATAAATATAAAGTATGTTGTCACATCATATAATAAGTATCAATTTGTTCAGTTAAGCACTTTTTATTTAAGCTTGCTTTAATTGAAAATCGAAGGCTTATTCAGACACACAGAGCTATTTTTTATAGTAAGAAACAGTATTAGGTGTCTTTGGAGAAGCTCACGAGAATGCGTCAAGAGTGGTTATCACACTATCATGTTACTACGTGGAAACCACCACCACTACATTCCATTGACTTTCATTTTTTGTTTATGAGCTTTTTATAGGTTGATAATAGGTATTGTTTTTAAATTGCCACTAATATAAAATCTTTTACATAGCTATTTCCCCCCTAAATATTCCACAATCTAATGCTCATTTCACCTAAACACACCTCCATATTCTTTGGAATACCACGTAAATCAAATTAATTTGCCCTGATATGGATAAAGCACTTCCCCCTTTATTTAAATTAAAAACGAATTACACTGACAGAAGTCTGAAAATGAAAAGATGCAAACAACAGCTGAAATCTGTTAAAGCTTACCCCGGAAAAGTGTGAATAGGTGAACTTCCTGTCGAAATACCACTGACACATTCTGTTAAAACAACCAAAACTCCAAAATAAACAATCAAATGTACCAGATGTCCCCTTTAGTTTTGACCACCAATCGTTCTTGGTGATTCTCCAGGGCGTGTAATCCTTGGCTGACGCCGTCTTCCAATTGTCCAGACTGTCAATGTCAGCAATCTGCCATACAGCACTGGTCCTGTACGCTGGAAAATGTTAAAAACACAAATTCACAGTTTTATACTTAATCTTTTTTTTATGCCCGCCGGTAGGGTGGCATATAGTGATCGCATTGTCCGTCTGTCCGTCTGTCTGTCTGTCCTTCTGAAATTCCGTCACAATTGCGTTAAGGTTTCGAAAAATGGTCACAACTTTTGCAATATTGACAATAGCAACTTGATATTTGTCATGCACGTGTATCTAGTAAAGCTGCACATTTTGAGTGGTGAAAGGTCAAGGTCATCCTTCAAGGTCAAAGATCAAAAAACAAAATCCAAAGGAAGTAATAAGCTTTAAAAGGAGATAATTTCTATACCTGCCAAATGATAAATAGAAATTTTATTAAAGGGATATAATAAAAAAATAAAAGAAAAAGATCAAAGGTAAAAAAAACAAAACAACAAAAAACATTTCAAAGCGGCGCAGTAGGGGGCATTGTGTTTCTGACAAACTCATCTCTTGTTAACAGATTGTTCTTTTCTGTTGAAATTTCATTGTGTGAAAAGCATACTCATGTGGGCAAAGTTTATTGTTTACAAATACGTTTTAAAAACATGTGTCATCTAGTAAACATACCCTAGTAGTAACTGTTGTTTTACATAAAATGTAAAAAAAAGTAAAAGCCAAAAGCAACCACCTGACACCCTAATCTGTTTTGACCAAAAGGTTTCACAATAGACTTAGATTTATAAGACACACTGCCTCACCCCAGTTATTTCTAAAGCTAATTTATGGCCGAATCTTTCAATTTAATCTTTATTCTAAAACCAATCAAAACAACAACAAAACTAAATTTGGACAAAAACTGAGAGGGTAACAGGCCTTTGTGTAAATAATGTCAGAAATTTGGGCACCGGTTTAAAGGAACACAACATAATCTTTAAGAAACAGTTTTATAAAACATATATTACTTACAAACAGACAACAAACAAGAGGGCCATAATGGCCCTGAATCGCTCACCTTTTACTAGAATTGACCCGGTGTCCTAATTTTTGACCCCAGATGACCCATATACGATCCAAAATCAGATATTATCAAGATAAACATTCTGACAAAGTTTCATAAAGATCTGATGGAAACTGTGACCTCTATTGTCTACACAAGGTTTTTCTTTGATTTGACAATCCCAACCCAGATTCTATCAACTTGAAGATCAACATTCTGGCCAAATGTTATTAAGATTGGATGAAAACTGTGACCTCTACTGTCTTCACAAGTTTTTTTATAACTTTGACATAGTGACCTAGTTTTTGACCCTAGATGACCCAAATTCAATTCCAACCCAGATTTTACCAAGACGAACATTCTGACCATATTTCATTAAGATCTGATGAACACTGTGACCTCTTTTGTCTACACAAGGTTTTTCTATTATTTGACATAGTGACCTAATTTTTGACCCCAGATGTCCCAAATACAATCCCAACCCAGATTTCACTAAGATAAACATTCTGACCATATTTCATAAAGATTGGATAAAAACTGTGACCTCTGTTGTCTACACAAGGTTTTTCTATTATTTGACCTAGTGACCTAGTTTTTGACCCCAGATGACCCAAATACAATCCCAACCCAGATTTTATCAAGATAAACATTCTGACAAAAAATTATATAAAGATTGGATGAAAACTGTGACCTCTACTGTCTTCACAAAAAAAATGTTGACCCACTCACAAAGGACGCCGGATATCACACGATCACATAAGCTCACCATGTCACTTCGTGACAGGTGAGCTTAAAACAGTAAATGACTTGTTAACTTTGCAATATATATTTTATGTACCTTCAAATTTACATTTATCCTGATGACATCCGATGACGGCAGTTCGCTTAATATGTCCGTTTGTTGTGTCCAGCATGAATTCCTCAGTGATGTTCAGAGTGATGGTGGCCTGCTCCTGGGCGATCTGCTTGACAACTGGAGAAGTGGTCTCGTCCACAACAGCCTTGGGAACTGTTTACAGTATAACGATTAAATAAAAGGAATCAAATTTAAAAGGTATACATACAATTAAAAAAAAATCTGCATGTTTGGTGTCTCAGTACTCTTGGTTGTATGGAGTATGTCACAATCTAGTAACAAGTTCTCAGAACACCATAATTGCGCAATATCTTTATATAATTTTCTACATATCAAATACAACAGTATATATATACTTTTTATTCATTTTTTGTGATGAGTGGACTAAACTGCTGGTTAAGCTGAAAATTGAGCATACCTCCTGCAGGAGCTTTCACTGTCATTGTTGAAGGTTCTCCTTCATTTTCACTTGTCTCAGTATTGACTGCATATACCTATAAAATATGTTGCCTTTTAATTAGACTGAAGAATCGAAAAAAGAGAAAGACAAAGATTGAAACCAAAATGCTTAATATATCTTTTTTCCCTGAAAAGGAAAAGGTCAAAACTCTAATATGCGGTTTCAGAGGAAAAGGTTTATGAAGCTTTCTTTCATACCAATGAAGGAAACAAGTGAGCACCATGGCATAGTTTGAACAAGCTTTGTAGATAACCACTATATGATGTTAGAAGCCAAATACCAAATCTCTAGGCCTACCTGTTTCAGAAGAGATTTTTTATTTACCACACAAGTCTATATAAATTGTGTGGTCCTTTGGAGTAAGTATTGTTTGAGCTCTCGCAGGATCCAGATTTTAATTTTCACTTATTTTTGTAAGCATGGAAACAACCAGTTATAAGTCAGACAAAAGTACTGAAATAGCATGCATATTCCCCTTTTGGCCCTCTTTCTACATACCGAGTTACATCAACGTAGCTTAACATATGATACTATGCATTAATTTCGGAAATTGTACTTTTTAAGAGGCACATTTAGTGAGCTTACCGTAAATGTGTATGTAGTCTCTGGCACAACATCAAACACATGACCGTACACTGGACTTCCATCATCATTCTTCGTTATATTCTGCAATAATGCCAAGTTGGAGTATTTCATATGAAAACAAATACATTCGTTGAATTGATATCCCCTGCCGAATAAATTTGGTTTATGGATGTTTTCAAATCCCTTGATGTATGATAGAATCCTAACAAAGGGCAATAACTCTTATAAAGGTTGTGTAAGGTTATGGTTCTTGTGAATGGAACTCTTGATATCTTTACACCCATGCAGTTTCATGTTGAAATCGTGTATCATATCTGAGATATAGCCCTGAAAAGTCCATCATCAAACAAAAACGACAAAGGGCAATAACTCTTATTAAAGAAAGTTAGGGTTATGGTTCTTTTGCAAGGCCGTTGTCCTCGTTAATATCTATACACACATAAAGTTTCATGTTGAAATTTTATAAAGATTCTGAGGTATAGCCCTAATTTTTTTTGTGTCAGACGGACAGACTTACGGACGCCCAGACAACGCCAAAACCATATCCCTACGCCTTTGGCGGAAGATAAAAACTATAATTCCAGAATCAAATGAATCACTCACAATGGGTAAATAACCTTATAATTAAAAGAATGTTCGAATCAATCTGCCATTGTTAGTACCTGTGTACCAGTAATCGCACCAGTTGTGACATTATGCTTCAGCACATACTCTTTAAGGACACTATTTCTGTCGAGAGGGGCAGGTGCTTTCCAGTCAACCCTCAACTTGCGATAGTCATCAGCTCGATTTTTAGCAGCAATAATTTCAAAGTTGGTGATCCGTCCTGGAGCTATTTAGAACACAAGAAATATACAGTATAAGTTTTTAAGTGATTACAAGCTGAAAATGCAATGTATACAATAGATGTAGATATATAATATGTTTCATTGTATACCATGTATAACAATAGAAACAATAGATATGACTTCCAAATTATTATATCTGCATTAAAAACAGAATCAAAATATTAAATAAATTATAAAATTATTTGTATTTTTTTTAAAGAATTTCATATACAATCACTAAAATGATATAATTCAAAGTAATCGATACCATCATAATAGCACAAAATACTATTGATGATGTGTCTCAACAAACCTAAGTAAATATTTCAAGAGTGTAATAAATGTCTTTGACAAGCAAATTACCTGAAGGGAGTGTTCTAAATGATGCTGTTGGGGGTGATATTTTAGCTATTCCCACATTGGTTCTGGCACTGACAGTGACTGAATAGTTCCAATACTCCTCTAGACCACTTGCCACCACCGATGTGTTCGTGTATCCTGAAAAATTGACAACAATATTAATGAGAAAGTAAGTTAATTTTTCAATTTTACTGGCAATATGGGCCTCCATCCCTTGCACATAGCATCCAGTTTTTTTAGCAAGTTCAAGTGTAAATCATATTATTACTCAACCAAGCTAAGTAAACTTCTTCAATAGAACCAGAAAATAACATCAACACTTGCTGCAACGAAAACATACAAGTTGTTCGGCTACGGACTTATTATTATAAACAAGATAAGTGTGGTCAGGATTAAGAGATTTTATTTAAGATTTTAAGACAAAAGCACAAAAAAAATGAAAATTAAAAAATTGTGCTGAACATGGATATCAATGGCACATAAAACGTTTATGTCTTGTCACATTGTCAGTGAAACACAATAAAGTAAAGTAAAAATTTCAGTTTTCATAGCAATATATTTTTGTTGATTAAACTCTAACACAACGTTTTACAATGTTGGAAAATAACAAGATAACAGCAAGACCTTAAACGGGCCTCGACCGCGACAATAATAAATTGTGACCTGTCTGTACAGTGGTCTAGCGTGTACTTGACAAACTTAACATAAACATATATAATATTGAGAGCTAACTGAATATAACTCCGCCTTAATTTCAGGTGCTCATTGTTTGTTGGCCGATTTGCAATTTTCGCTGATTAAATCACATAGAAGGTATTGTCCTAGATTACACAGGCATTCGGCATAAGTTGGTCCGAAAAAAAGTTTTTTTTTTTTTTTTTTTTTTTTTTTCTATTTTTTATACAAACTAACGTTTGTGTGTGGTTAGTTTGTATGAAAAATAGATAATTTAAAAAAAAAATAAATAAAAAAAAATCCAAAAATCCACATTTTCGGACCAACTAATGCCGAATGCCTGTGCTAGATTACATTAGAGAGTGTTTTGGTGTTGATTATAGTTTATTTCTAGAGGCAAGGAAATTATACTCTGATAATTAATCAATTTGGCGTCTATTATGTATACTAATTTTTTTAGCATCTATTAGGTATAACAGCCTGTAAGGAGGATGTTTGTTTGACGTAAAAGTCATATTGTTGGTCTAAAACGCAATACATATGCAAATTAGGTATGCATATTTGCACTCCGGTAACTAATCATTTTAGCATATGTTACAAGTCATATCGTTGATCTGAAATGCAATAACATATGTGCCTGCATATTTGCGTTTCCTAAGGTATATATAGCCACATTGTTGATCTGGAACGTAAAACCATCTGCTTATGCATATTTGCGTTTTCTAAGGTATACATATTTGTGTTTTCTTCTTGATGTTTTACAAAATATTTTAATCAAAATTCTTTTATTTTATTAATAGTATATAATATGTTCTTAACAAAACATATATCTATAATATCTAAAATTCAAGTATTCCATTTCTATACTCATGGCTGTTATGATTAAAGATTTATTAATAATTGCTAAAAAATCTATTGTTTGATTTATACAATGATGCCCCAAATATTCGTTACGTAACAGTCTGTTTTAGTATGGCCGGATTACCTGAAGCACACGTTATTTTCTTTGTTTTGACCCAAAATGCAGAAACCACAAATACAACACTTCAGTTTTTTTTTTAAATTAATTTAACTGCAGCAGATTCTTATTCTAAACAAGAGTTTCGTCACAAACATAACTATGACTTCCGCACCACTTTGTCACAGGCATGACAGCTATGCCGATAAGTACGTTCAAGGGCACATAGTTCGGGAATTAATTAAAAACTGCATGTGAAAAGTGTATGTTTCACATCCACGCATGATAGAGATGACAAATTTTAAGTTAAAATTAAAGTGGCTTTAATCATGTAGAAGTAAGTCGCCCCACAAATTTAGAATATTTTAAGCTACTGCAATAAAAAACACATGAACACATAACTTACAAACATGTGGAGCATTGGGCAAGACAAATGTTCTGCACATCTACTCTTCATAGTTATTAGTAGATACATTAGTTAACTACCCAAACTTATCATAAATAATAATTTATGCCGACTAATCCGACTGATCGATCACAGAGTGACACAAATATACCCCATCCATGCTTAGGTATTATACACATGTTTTAAATCTTCTACATATTGTTCATGGTTTGTTATCATAACACAACTTATTCTTACCATGGACAATGTATGATTTAGCAGGTGCCCTGTCATTAGGGGTGAAGGACACATTGTAAGTCACCTGACCAGGTCGAGGACCAACCAGGCTCCAGGACACGTTGACGAATGTTTTCTGGATGTCTGACACTGTGACACCAGCAGGCGCACCTTGGGGCTCTGAAAACAATCAACATGACCAATATGACTTATAATGCTTGACGCTTGATTATCTTGAATCAATACATGTCCTTTTGTTTTATGTTTCTCATATAAGGTGTTCAGGAACATACGCATTTAAATACAATCGATACGACAGAATATTTTGGTCTTAAATAAATGAAATATTAATTTATTTGTCTGTTTGCATGTAGAAAGTTCAGTGTTAACACCTTTTAATAAAATATTCGTTAAACAAATATTTTATTGTGCAGAACATTTGTAACTTGTATGATTTTCATGGGATAAATTTAGGCATTAGTGCTCTGATGGCATGATTCAGTTTTTTTGTACAAGTATTTTCAATAGGCAGGAGTTGTTATGGTGCTGTTTCGAATGTGCTCTAGTGTTAATGATACCCACTATTGCGAAGATATTTCCCTACGCCAAAACTAGTAATGATACAGTGACAGTAAACCAAACAAACCTTCTTCGCTTGTCCTCACTGTGAGATTTGCTTGATGACCACGTCCTTCATCATTCACGGCGTCCACTGTTATTATGTAGACTGTGTCGGGCAAGAGACCAAGCACATTTGCCAACTGGTTACCTTTCAAAACGTCTTTTGACTGTGTCGCATTTTCACTGTTAGGGCATAAGTCGCCAAAGGCCAAGGCATTCTATAGCAGAATATATCTTTATCAAATTGAAATGCAACAAAATTTACCATAGGGATATGTTTCTGTTAAATTCCGTTAATATCTATGAAATTTCTGGCTTAAAAGTAGATTATAATCATATCCATGAATATTTGTTGTTATGTCATAATCACCTAACAGACATAAAAGCACAAAATTGCATTTGGACATTTAAAATATTTTGCTTTAAATTAAAAGAAAATTGATAAATATATCTGCCGAGAATATCCAAGAAGCATAATTATTTTCTAAGTGAACTTAATAAACATTCTATTTGCAACCTTCTGTAAAATCCACACAATGCTTTGCAGGACAAACATCCTAAATTGTCATTGTAGACCCGGTAACCACATTCAACAAACACAGTTACTGGCCAGCATTTATCATGTACATCTCGAAGAATTATATAATTATTTTCTTTTCCAAAAACTTACTAGGTTGGCCATGCAGTTTGGAGAGCAAAGGTACAAGTGCTGGACACAATGAAATGGTGCCTCCAATGTCTTGACTTGCAGCACATATCCCAGTAACTCCTCGCTGTATGTGTTAATGGGTTTATTCCACGTCACATTGATACTGCGACTGGTTATAGGTCCGATCAGCAGATTTTGGGGCGCATCAGACACTGTAAAAGTTCAGAAAATTACAAACTTCAAGACGCTTCTCATGCTGATTTTACTGTAAATTAGCATTTATTATTGCAAATTGTATATTCTAAGATTACACACTGTGGTAAAATGACCAAACTGTCATGGGACCGTTTCGGACAATCGGTACCCTAGCCGCGAAGAAGGCTGGGAACCAGAGTGCATATCCAGATCTGTATGAACAAGTGTTATATTACTGTTACTGTTTATAAATCTGTATGGGTCCTGTCGAAGGCACCATGATCGACGGGATCCACATCTACCTATGTGTATAGGTAACATTGTAGTAAACGTATATTAGTACAAATGGCGCTGCGAGCTCCAAACTTGGCGTATTTTTAACTTTAAAATGTCAATTATTTTAACTCGGAAAATTTCGAGTCAGCCATCTTGAAAAATGTCAACATTTATTTTCATCGTCTGTTTCCTTAAAAATTGCACGCATTCTTATTAAATGATTATTTCTTAATTGCGATTTAAGTATCATTGATCGTATTAAACCGATTTCTTCGGTGTTTGTCAGATAATTTGCTGACTTCGACGTTTGAGTGATTGCGGTTATGTGAACCGTGTAACTACATAATCTGTGTTTTCTATTTTAAGATTTTCTATTTTTACTGTGCTGGATGGCAAGAGCCAATAATTCATCACACGGCTAAATTTAGAGCATTGTTTGTTTACATTGCCCTGTCGTATCTACTCACTGCAATTCGATTATGATTTTGTCACAATTTCCGCAGTGCAAAAGGGCAATTTATTTGTGAGGGAGAGAGTGAATTATGTTCATTTCTCTTGAGTAGTTATAAACTCAAAGAGATAACTTATCGATTACGAATTATACGATTTGTGATTTAATCACGATTTAACTACAAGTAAGGTTGAATACTTTCACTTGTTATCTATAACTCATTGTTTTTGGTTTTTGAAATATTAAATCATTGCCACATTGTGTTTTTGTGTTTTTCATATTCAATGCCAATTTCAAGTTTAAAGTGCAGTTAAGTATTTGAACCATGTAATTGCTCCATATTTGCCATCTATATTTAGCTGTCTGTACATTTGTATGGTGATTGGTTTGCCAGGCGAATCACCACATTGTTATCAATTCAGTTTCACGTTTGAGTAGAGTATTTCTCTACTCAAGTTATTTGTGATAAGTTTACCTATTTTCACCATAATTAATTCTTATTTGTAAGGATTATTGGTGATGTGGATACTTAATTAAGTATTAATACATTACAAATCGTACAATATCTATATAGAGTGTTCTCCATATTGAGTGGCATTTGATTATTTCATTGAATTTAAAGTACATATATTTTGCCCAATTTAAAGTTTAAAGGGCATTTAATTGTGTTATATTCCCTTCTTTTTTTCGCTGCTTGCACACACGAAAGTGTGGCCTGTTTATTGTTGTACAAGTCACTTGGTGTGTGCTTTTTACAATAATCAATATACCCGTAATATTAATATTGGTGTTTTGGTATCAGTCTCAAATAACGAGTCTAACAATATATTGTAACAGTTTTGTTGGATAACCATATATATTCTTAACTGACTTCATTATGGATGGACATCTCAAAATTAACATTTGTAACATCTACTTAGCATCTGATGTAGGTCATGTTTGGGTTAAGTACATTTGATTCTCATCCTGATTCCGAGCGTAGATGTAATGAGGAGGGGGAGTGGTATGGAGAGGCTAGTGGACCAGTCACTGAACCGGTGGATGAGGGGTCAGTTCAGCAGTCTGTGAAATATTTGGCTGTAAAACCGACACCAGTGGCATGGGAGGCGCAGCCTGTGCAATATCAAGTGGTGGCGCCTATGTCGGTTACTCATGGTGTTGAGTCGGGTCAAACCAGGCAGTGACTCAGGTGCCCGTGGCACATGGGGTGTACCCTGTACAGTACCATGCCATGGCACATGAGACACAGCCTGTTCAGTACCAGCTCACACATGGCGTTCAGTCATGTCAATACCAGGTGGTGACGCAGGTGCCCGTGGCACATGGGGTGTACCCTGTACAGTACCATGCCATGGCACAGGAGGCACAGCCTGTTCAGTACCAGCTCACA
>VMBQ01002167.1:45219-137693 GCA_007657795.1 Dreissena rostriformis
GTGAAACGGCGCGTGTCCTTGCCGCTATTGCTACGCGGCACCGCTGTTGGTGAAGCGGCCCGTGTCTCTGCCGCTATTGCTAAGCGGTACCGCTGTTGGTGAAGCGGCCCGTGTCTCTGTCGCTATTGCTAAGCGGCACCGCTGTTGGTGAAGCGGCCTGTGTCTCTGCCGCTATTGCTAAGCGGCACCGCTGCCATGTGAGACGCGAAGGACGCCGGGACCCTGAACTTCATGCTGTTCAGAATGGGATCCGGGAATGCTGTTGCTGGGATAAGCAATTAAAATCCCCACCCCGCATAGTGACCAACCCATCCTTGTTACGGACAACAAAACCGGCACAAATATCTTCGCGTGGCACATGTTGCTAAGATAACACTAGAAGTACCTGTAACGTCTGCGCCTTAAAGAGGGTTTCGGTTGCGAACTTATTGTCATGTGGCATTGTAGATGGAAGTACCGTCCAGCACTGCAAGGTGCCCGAACATTCGTAACTCGTTAGTAAGGAAATCGTGTGCCGTTCATTGTGAAGAAGATTTGCTTGCATATCCAACTTCAGGGAATGAACCCGGAGGACATATTCCGGCCGAGTAGCAGTCATGCCACGATAGAAAACCTGAGGGCCCAGTTCGACTCCCGCGGAGAAGCCAGCCTGGACGAGTGTGGCGAAATCATGGCATCGCAGGCATGCCCAATGTGTTCTTTAGGGCCTGTCAGGATGACCGCCTAGTTCCTTGCCATACATGAAAGGTACCCGAAGGACCCCAAATTGTGTGTTATTTATCTGAAACCTCTGCTGAAGAAGCCGCCAAATGAACATTATGACCTTCTGAAGCACGTGATACGCTTCCTGGCCATCGTCACTTGCAACGAGAAGGTCAACACGATGAGCCCTATGGCCATGGCCATTGTGTGTGGACCCAATCTGTTCATGTTGGGCAAGGGATTTATTGCTCTGTTCACGGAGGCTGATAAGGACGCTCCAAACGTGTACCGGGAGAGGAAAAGGAACAATAAAGTCCCCGACCGCCCTCCCCCTGCCCAAATTGAGTATATTCGAGCCCAAGGTATCAATGGAGTACTATAAAGTGGGGAGGAGTGTGGTAAAATGACCAAACTGTCATGGGACCGTTTCGGACAATCGGTACCCTAGCCGCGAAGAACGCTGGGAACCAGAGTGCATATCCAGATCTGTGAAGAACAAGTTATATTATTGTTACTGTTTAAAAATCTGTATGGATCCTGTCGATGCCACCATGATCGACGGGATCCACATCTACCTATGTGTTTAGGTAACATTGTAGTAAACGTATATTACTACAACACAGTTCAATAGACCAGGAAAGAAATATAATAGAGATACTTCGGTAACAAATGATGGGCAGACTCTAATGTTTTGTTACAGATTTAAACAGACATTAAATGTACAGTTAAATTCATATTCTTAAACAATATCATGATAATGTGAAGAAAATTATTCATGCAAACATTTCAGCCAAATCTTGTATGAAATACATTGTTATGTTTATAGTCAACCAAATAACTGTTCATAATAGCAGCTTACATAGCCAAATAAATAACATTTTATAGGACATCACATGGTATAAATTCTAAAGAAAATAAATGAACTAAAATTCAATTTCCTGTTTGCCTTTGCAGTGATGTTCAAAAATAGTATGACATTCATAAAATTATATTTATCACATCCAGAGAATCTTAATAATTGAAATCCAAGTTATGACATAGATATGAAATTTGGTATTTTAAACATCAATGGCCCATTAATAGCCACACATTAAAAACAGTTCTAAGTTCATAATTATTTAAAAAGAAGACATATTACATTTTGCCTTCGTTTTGCATGCATCAGGACCACCAGATGATGTTCCAGCAAGTGAAGAATTATATTTCTCATTTTCAGTATAAACATTGAAGGCATAATATGCTCCTGAAAGACAAGGACAACAGAGTTTGTTTCCAATAAAAACAAACATATTCAACAAATTGATAACCGTCACCAAATAAAAACAAGATGTGTTTTTGAATCACTATGTGCCCTTTTGAGCGATTTTGACCCATATATTTGACCTTTGACCTTGAAGGATGATCTTGACCTTTCACCACTCAAAATGTGCAGCTCCATGAGATACACATGCATGCCAAATATGAAGTTGTTATCATCAATATTGCAAAAGTTATGGCAAATGTTAAAGTTTGTGCAAACAAACCAACAAACAAACCAACAAACAAACAGACAGGGCCATAAACAATATGCCCCCCAGTATAGACTGGGGGACATAAAGAGCTTTTGGAGCAACAGTGAAGCCATAATCTTTCAAGTTAAACAAGAGGGCCAAAAGGCCGTAGGATGCACACCTGAAACCTGAAGGAACTAAACTGTATAAAAAGGTTTTGTGGTGTTTGGTTTAGATACAATATTACGTGAATTTTGAATAAGATATCAGACTTGGTATATGTTATCTCGATTAGTTTATTATTTTAAAATCTTACCTGGATTCAGGCCTGTTACAATAAAGGTGTTGGTGACTCCAGGTGTGCTGACACTGACTGGTGAGTTAGATGACGTTGCTTCTATATTGTATCTAACCAGATCTCCATTAGGTTCCAAAGGGCTTGACCATGTGAGTGTTATTGATGTATCCATTCTATCAATACATCTTACATCCAGTGGAGCAGAGGGAACTACAAACAGATAATTAACTTTCACAATACACTAAATGACGAAAATAAAACGCTGAAGAAAGAACCTAGATAGTTGGTATATGCATAAATGTATTTCACATAAAGAAAATAAATAAAATATGTAATATCTGAAAGCTGTGAATACTCTATTTGCCATTACGATGAATATTTTTTAAATGAGGTCTTTTCAGAAAGGTAGATCTATATATTTACATTAAAGACAAATACTTTGATAGACGATTTTCAGGCTGAATCAACAGATACCTGCTTAAAAAATCATATTGCAAACAGTCTTTTGGGGATGAAAAATGAAATTATTAATATAATTAAAAACACATGTCAGTACATATTGAGAGCATAGTAAAAACTAGTGTATTTTTTTAAACGAATGGAAGCAATTACTCACTTTGTACTTCAGTTTTGATGGGCCACAGTAATGGTTCACTTTGTTGATCTGCCTTAGTGTCTACAATTTCACTTAATGACACTATTTTTATAATATAAGTCGCACCATTTTTAAATCTACTATCATCAATTGTGGTGTATGTAACAGTTCTTGATTGAAGTTGAGTAGGAGATGTAAAATTTGTCACAGACACCAGGTAGCCCCTTGCAAACCCCGCAGTAGGTGCATTCCATGAGAATGTGACAGTGTTGTCATGCCCAAAAACATTTGAATCTTCTATGCTTTTCTTTGTTGGAGGATCTGGCTCTGAAAAAATAACACCAAATCTGCAATTTCAAGACAAGTAAACAAGCTGTTCACTCTGTTAATTTACAATAGGTACAGTTAACAACCTTAGTTATAGTATATATGAAGATTTCTGATCGTAAAAAGGCCCCGAATTTTAACAAATTTTAAACTAAAAATACAAAATATAGCCTATTGCTTCATTTTAACCTGTCCAAAATTGAATCAAACACAAAACCCAGGATTACTGCTGTCTATCTATTTTTAATGTTGGGGATTTTCCAAAAGATGATGTTTTCTCAGGATACTGTTTTCTTAAATGACACCGTGGCTTTTCATATCATACAAATCATCAATCGCGGATCATTTGTTCATAACATATCAAGTTATGCTTGAAGTAAAAAAACAGTTATGCTTTTCACAAGAAAAATAATCATAAAAGTATGATATGAATCCCATATCAAACTTTTGAGTTATACTTTGCACAAGAATCAGGAGGGTCAAGCAGATGTTGCTATTACTTTGAAATGTACCTGAACTCTCTTTTGGGTCATACGAACTGTCATTCCAACTTACTTGTTGCTTGTTTCGCGGTGATGAAAGTCGTTCTCTCAGAGCCCCCCTGTGTCTGATTGTTCACTGAGGTCACCTTGACATTGTAGGCCTTTCCAGGAATGAGGTCATATATAGTTGCAGATCTGGCTGCCCCACTTATTCCCTTTTGTACTGCTACACCTCCGCCAGTCACTTGTGTCCATTCCAAATCAAAAGCATTTATAAACGAATCTTTACCAGCTGGTACAGTCCATAAGACAGTTATATGGGTGGTGGTCATTTGAAAAGAAGTGATGTTAGCCTGTAGTTCAGAAGCTGAAATGTATTTTTTTTTGTTAAAATAGCATCACACAAGAAATTCATTCCGCTGAAAGATGAAATCATTTAAGAGGGTTAAATAGTTGAAATGGATTTATTTCTAAAAACATTCTGATAAAGCAAATACCTATCAATTTACTAATATCATTTACATACTAGGGATCAAGAACAATTAAGTTGAACTTCAAATTTAATTATATATCAAGTAGAACAAGTATTTACAATATATAAAAAATAGGGTCACATGCAAAGACCATTTCTTATGTGGCAGTGTTTTAACAGCTAATGAGGCTTGGTCACGTGATCAACTGAACATCACAAGTATGTACAGCGATGGAGTTGTTGCATGGAAACCTTAACCAGGGCAGTTGAACATGTGTGCTATTTTCAACCCATTAATGTTTGGTACAGAGTAGACAAGCCTTATTATGACATTTCTTCTTGTCGATCACTCAGATGGACACTGCATGGCTCTATGCGCAATTTCTGACATGTAAGATATGCTGTTTTTATCTGACCTCAATGTCTGACCTTCACTTTGAAGGTAACCACATGGTCATTGTGCACAGCACGTTTTCTGACATGGATGAACAATTGTGCCTAGTAATATCCAATTCCTTTAATTCATAGTGAGTTTTATAATAGTCCACACAAATTTCATGGTTTCATGACAGGGTATACTAAATAGATTGATCAACAAACAGGAAACAGAGATTTATATATAGCCCTCAACCAACCACTGGCAGTAAAGTATAAACAGTCATATGGTTTATTCGATTTACTATATAACTAGTCAACTCGAACAGCAAATGCATGTGTTCATGCCACATTTATGTAAACTGTCAATAATTTAAAAAGGAGATTGATTACTAACATGGATAACTATCTTTGAATGAATTTTGTAACATAATGTACTCGCAATAAAAATTCTCTCGATTTGTTTTGCAGTTTCTACATTAATTGATTAAAGTAAGAAGCGTTAAAAAGATTTCAATACAGCCATATAAGGTCAACTAACCTGTAACCTGACTGCTATGTTTTCATTCAAACGTTTTGAAAAAATTTAGTAGTACCTCCAGAAACATTTTTTTAAACAACTAGTGGTTAACATTTATTTTTGGGCTAATGAATGCGTGCCCAATTGAAATAACAGACATTTGGTCCATTATCAGCATAATCCTTTTTTTTACAAGATGAACGTGTTTTATAGTTCCAAGGTACAAACGCCAATGAATCCACGATGCATGAAAAATCCCAGTTATGTTATTATTAATCAATATTTTAAGTGTTTTTTGTCGGATTTGTTTTACATCCCTCACATTGGTTTCTAGAGGGTACTTCTTCAAGATAAAATGCATTTTCTGCAAAATTGGTTGATTTTTAAAGTGATGTCACATAGTGAACTTTCAGTACAAAGACTATATTGTTTTACATTTTATTTTAAGTTTATTATTGCAAAAAACTTGAATGTTGTCGGTAGCCTAACTGAGTGCTGATTGGTTAATATGATTACCAAAAAGATAGTGATTGACAGCTGGCATCATGTTGGTTCAAAGCAAATTCAATACATAATGTTGTCAAAGGTGACACGCGAAATAACTGTTTATGTTTTGCAAGTGGGGTTATTGTTTGTCGCATTACACAAGCGTGAATGTGATGTACAATGAACGCAAACAATCTGGACCAAACTGGATATATGAATGTCGAATTATACTGAAAATTATAGTGGGTGAAAAAAATGTGGACAAGACTTATTTGACTTAGTACAGGCCAGAATTCAGAAGTTCCTCAAGTGATCTGGCTGGGTTGAACTTGGCTCGGATATTATGCTCAGAGACATTGTCACCGAGTTTGATGATGATATGATTAAAACTATTTGAGTAGGAGACGGACATCGTTAATTTGGTAAATTTTGTATAATTCAAGGGCTTAATTCGGAATTTCTTCAAGTGATCTTGCTGGTTATTGTCGCTTAATGATATGATTAAAACTATTTGAGTTAAATGGCCAACAAGCTCATTTCATAAATTCTTTAAAATTTAAGGGCCATAATTCAGAAGTGCTTCAGAAGACGGGATAAATCAGTGGTTGAAAAAAAAAAAACAATACCCAGCTTGGATAGCTCTATAGATGAAATTTACCTAGTATGTGATCTGGGTTAAATTAATCCGGATTTTTAGTGAGTTAAATTTAACCAAATTTTTGCAACAAAACATATCTACTTTTTTAACCACAAAACAAAAAGATGTTTAAAGTTTGCACAAAATAGGCCTTATTTAAGCGTATGTTTATTTTTGTGACTCCCGGGGCAGGGTCAAATTTGACCCCAGGGGCATAATTTGAACAAGTGTGTGTGTCTTGTGTGTCTTCATTTTTATCGAGTGCACCGGGATTGTCTCCCATATGGCCATCGCCCCCAGAAGACGTGTTAGTTGGTTACGGGGGATAGTGCAAGATACAGGAGACACCCCGTTCCAGAAGTGACCCTGGGTCTTTTAGTGCCCGGTGTATAGCACCTAGTACACTGCACCTCGGTTTAACGTCTCATGCGAAAGACGAGTTAGTAGGTTAGGTGCAGCGGGGGATCGAACCAGCGATCTCTGGATTGTGAAACCAGTGTGTTACCACTAGACCACGGATCCGCTACAAATCACAATTTGAACAAACAAAGTAGAGAACTATTAAATGTCACTACATACCAAATGTTGTAGCACTATCCGAATGGTTATGGACAAGAAGATTTTTAAAGTTTGCACAAAATAGGCTTTATATAAGCATATGTTCAATTTATTGACCCCCAGGGCGGGGTCAAATTTGACACTAGGGGCATAATTTGAACAAATTTGAAAGAGGTTCACCCCAGGAACATTTGTGAGAAGTTTTATAGAAGAGTTGGACTTGTAGTTAAGGAGAAGAAGATGTTTAAAGAACAAGTTAACGCACATACGCACGCATGGACGCACGCACGACGGACACAGGACCATGCCATAAGCCCCGCTGGCCTCTGGCCAGTGGAGCTAAAAAGGCCAAAATCTGTTACAAATTCCCTTAAAAACAGGGATGGGAACGAGATTTTGAGTAAATTATCATGGTTCGACAACTTGTTTCATATGTGTCATCATACCAATAAATATGCTCCGAACATTGTTTGCTAACTTTTGTGCATACTTAGTTATGTGTTTTTAACAAGGTGAATCATGTCGTATTTGATGTTGTGCTAACATACCTTTTCAATGTACAATGTCTTATTTATGGGGTATGTTACTTGAAATAGTTTTAACAGATAAATAATTGTCTTGTTTCTTGCAGAAGAATGGCATTTTTTGTAGGGCTGTAATAACGTTTAACTTTGTGAAGGGCAAACATTGACCTTGCGATTTTTGGCGGCAAGAGAGGGGGTCAAATTGAAGTATTTTGATATTGATCTGCAATTTGAAATTATGTTGCATATTATTTGATTTTTTTTAACAATTGGAATAAGGATGAAAAACTTCAGAACATGTGCTCCAAAATACAGCGTACATTTAATATTTTGTGTAAGTCACGTGGTGGGTAAATTTAACATCAACAACAACAACACAACAAACAACAACAAATTGTTCCTTTCTGCTTAAATAAAATGAAGCGATCATAACAGTATAAAGAATAGTAACTAACAAAACAAGAAAACAAATAAATAACTTTGACCTTAGCTTCCGGATGAGAAAGTCGTTCTGTCTTGTTAATAATAATGATATAATGATTACGTAAATTAAAACAAGAGCATAAGCAAGAGCTCCGCGGTCGGAGACTGATGCACCTCCTCCCAAAAAGGGCATTCATAAAGGATTTTTTGCAACAAAACTGACCTAAATTTTAATAGGAATAATCTACTGTTCAATGTCAATGCATCTGCAAAGTATGAGGCATATCATCCAATCCTTTGATGACATATCGAACAGAAACCAATTTAACACTTAATGTCACAGTGACGTTGACCTTTAAACTAGTAATCCCAATTTCAATAGGGGTCATCAACTGTCCAAGGTCAATTCACATGTGAAGTATCAAGCCAATCGGTGAATCAGTTGACAAGTTATTGATCGGAAACGATTTCAAACTTAGTGTGATAGTGACCTTTGACCTAGTCATCCCAATTTCAATAGGGGTCATCTACTGTCCAACGCCAATGCACAAAGTTTCAAGCCAATCGGTCCTTTCATTCACAAGTTATTGATCTGAAACAATTTTTACTCTTCGTGTGACAGTGACCTTTGACCAAGTGACGAGAATTTCTTCGAAGGGGGGCATAATAAATGTCTAGCCAGTCAGAAATAACATTAACATGGGCATTTACTTGCTCGAAAAATACCAACCTCCTTAATACTTTTTTTCTGATTTTCGATAGCCGTTTAGATTTTCTTTAAGTCAACTGTTCCTTTAACATTTACTTCAGCAGAAACTTCCTGTATCTTGCTAATAGACTTTCAACACCGTAAGCGCTCTAGTTAACAATGACGTTGACCTTATCCCGCCTGGCCCAAAATGCCATCCTGAGCTAGGTCTGCATGTAAGCTATCTACAAACACAATTTCCATGTCAACTATAGTTATTGAGTGGAAACCATTTACAGGTTATTTTTTCCACTTTTTGGGAAGATAGCCCATGGCCTTGGAATTGGGAATTTTATCGGCATTTTTAAGAAATTGGTAAAATAAATTCATTACCAAACGTGTTCGCGCGAAAAGTCCACTGTTTTGGGTAAAAATAATTTGATATAACTCTTTATAATAATTCAAATTAAAAAACAAAATCATTATTATATACTTTGTTAGATGTAATTGAAATGAAATTGAGATAATATAATCATTAAGACACTTCTTGCCATATTTTTTTTTTTGGAAATTAGGAATTTTTCAGCAAATTTTGGGAAAAAAGTATACTCTTTGCCATCGGGAATATAGCCGTTACTCGGGTATAAAATCGGGCGAAAAAAACCCTGATTTATCTATTTTGAGTCAAAGTGACCGTCCTGGTCACAAACAGACTAAAAGGAAATCACACAAGAAGTCTACATTTAAGTAACCTACAAACACAATTTCAATGCAATACCTTCAGAAGTGCATCAGGTTATCTGGCTGGTTATTGAACTTGGTTTAGATAATATTCCAGTAAATATTGTCACCAAGTATGAAGATTATACGATTTAAACTATTTCAGTTCAAGAGCGGACATGGTTTATTTTGCCAATTTGATATAATCCAAGGTCCAAACTACTGATATATGCTTCATGTGATCCGGCTTGTTATCAAACTTGGACAAGATATTAGGCCCACAAGCATTAACACCAAGTTTTAAAAAGATACGATTTAAACTTCCTGAAATATTTAGCGGACATCATTTTGCTTGGATGCCGTTATTCTCCTGGATGCTAACCACCACCCACAAGGATGCTACCATAATAAGCCCCATTTTTAGCAGTACAAAAGGTATTGAAACCTGAACAGGCCTCTTCTTTGTTACTGATATACAAGGTGCAGGTACTTAAGATGATTAATGAAATCTATGGGCACAATCTTGTATCAATTTGTATATCCATAGCATGTGAACACATTCATACAGAGATTTGGGGTGTTGATAAAAGCACTTCCAGACAAAATGATAATGTTTCTTTTATAAATATTCAAAGTCTGCAACATCGGCTGCACTAGTTCAGTGCACATCCTCTCCTGTAAATACAGCTTCCCACGAATTTGGTCAGTAGTTGATGAGAAATAATCCACACAAGAAAACTGGACAGACAGGAGAATGGATGGACAAAAGGTGAACAATTAGAATGACCTCCCTTTTCTTGCTAGGATCATAAATATAGCTTACTTGCACTGCAGGCATCTTCAGCAGATCTGTAGAAAGAAGGTTTGCACTGACATCGTTGACCCGTTAAAGGACAATAGGTATTGACACCTAAACAGGCCTCGTCTGTGTTACTGCCGTACAAGGTGCAGGTTCCAGCACTGCCTAGTGACAACTCTGTGAAAGGCAATATACAACGGTTATTCAACAATGGTGACAATTATTAAGATGATTAATGATATCTATGGAAACAATCTTGTATCAACGTGTATATCAATAGCATGTGACCTCATCCATAAAGAGATTTGTGGTGTAAATAAAAACTTGATGAATTTTGTGTAGAAATAATCACAAACAAATTATAACAAGACTTCAACTACCGTTGAAAGGTCCGAATAACATTGATCTTTGAAGGATGTATTAATTTGTTGAAGAAATGATAGCAGAGAAAATTACAGATATAACAAGAAACAAGCCAATGCTACGAAACAAGGACTTTTTTTTTAAATAACTGAAGGGGTAATAAATTTGAAGTGCTTCATGCAATCTGGCTGGATAACGAACATGGGCAAGATATTTTGCCCACTAACATTATCACCAAGTTAAATTATGATCAGATTGAAAATTTCTGAAATATTGATCTGACTACATTTTCCTTGGATGCCGCCATTTACCTGGACAACGCCCTCCCGCTTCCAGCTGCAGGTATTCCTATCATAAGCTCCATTTTCTTTATGGGAGTATAACTATTTAAAATCAAGTCTAAGAAATATAACAGACAATAATTATTTTGACAATAAAGTTTTTATTTTGAATCCATAGGATGTCAATTACTGTGCAGGTAGCAGCCACATGCACAATACAAAACATATGATATACCGGTAGTTGAACATTTGTGCAGAGTGTCTTTTAAAACCTGCAAATGCACTGTCAAGTTACATAGTGGAAAAATTATATTTTGAAAAAAAAACGGTTATATGTGTTGTCCTTTAACTGACCAGAAAATTGACATCTGGCCTGGCTGATGATTGCTCCGCCAACTTAATCATGTAGCTTAGCGGTTAGAAAACCCAGACAAGCTTACACCAAAGTGGCTTCTGTGTCTTTAGATTCCCTATAGATTATGCGATATTCCGGATGATTTTTATGGACTTTTTTCATCCCCTGTAACACTGCTAAAGGGTTTTGTGTCATTCATTTATTATGCAAATGCAAAAATATTAGTTTATAAAGAACATACGCTATCTATAACGGGTATTTCGGTACACTAAACTCGCTCTCAAACACTTGCGCGCTTACCGAAATCTCACCTGTTACTACGTGTAATGGTGGTATAAGTAATAAATTAACACTCTACACTGGTCTTTACCCATGTTGTTTACGAAACTATTAACAAAACATTTTTTCCACATGTATTTGACATGAAAAAGCGCTTTATAACTGGGATTTCCGTAAAGTTTTACACCCTTTCTGACGCCGTGCAGGGACCGAAATCCCCCATGTTTTTACGTATAAAAGTGATATTAATAATATTAGACATTGCTTAAGGGGCGCCCCATTTATCAATCATTATTTATGAAAGTCCAAAGCAACTAAATCAGTTTGGTAATTTTCTGATATAAATAAGCGTTCAATGAAGTGGATTTCGGTCAGGCTACTTAATAAAGCTACCAGAATCAGACGCTAGAACAGTTACCTGCTTCCCCCAAGTTACCGCGTGTATTAGTGATATCAGTTATAAAAAACTCTTATACAATGGCATTTATCGATATGTTTTTATTCAAATAGTAACATAAATTTGTTTTCCCTTGTTTCTGACACACAAAAAAACGCTTTATAACGGAGATTTCGTTGAGTAACGCAAAGTGGGTACCAATATTCCCTATTATTTAACATATACATGCGATATAATTTATTCTTAATATTGCTTATATGACATTGTCATTTTTTTAAATACTTAATGTTCATTTAGGGGAATTTCGGTAATTCTACACATTGAAGCTTCCAATCGCGCTTGTTAAGACCAAATTTTTCCGAATTGGAAATGGTATAAATTCGATTTCAATAACTTATCTTTCTGGACTGTCCGAGTTACACTGTTTTTAATCGAACAAAATAACCGAAACTCGTTGAGAAAATCAGAGCTAGGCATTCGGCTTGTCTGGAAAATGGGGGACAGGTCGTTAGAAACCGGCACGCCCGATTTATCGATCGCTGATTGGTCGATCAATATTTAGATAAGAATCTGATTGTCAGTTGGCTAGATGTAAATTGGACCTTAAAGGTTCTTGTATGTGACACACTGTCTTATAAAGGTGGACATTTGCAACACTTTATTTAAAAATAATTCAATGCATCGGAAAGTTGCAGTCTAGACAATATTTGGGTCAGACTTACAGACAGAAAGGAACAACGGACAGACTTACAGGTCAGAGTGATTACAATATATGGCCTTAACTAGTAATGGGGGCCTAAACATGTTTTTGCAATTTCATGCTTCTAACAAACTGGTATTCACAAATCCATGTGATAACACCTGCTATCTTTGAGCACTTCCATACAAATCCTGAATGTTTCTTTCAGAAATATTCAAAGTTTGATATATTTGCTGTACTGGTTCAGTGCACACCCTCTCCAATTAATAAAGCTTCCCATAAAGTTGCATTGAATCTGGTCAGTAGTTGCTAAGACATATACAGACAAGAAAACAGGACAGATGGACTGGAAAATAGACAGACAAAGAGGGGACTTTAATTTTGCCATTAGAAAAATTATTGGATCATAAACTCAGCTTACTTGCACTGCAGGCATTTTCATCAGATCTGTAGAACGAAGGTTTGCACTGACACTGATAACCCTCTAAAGGACAATAGGTATTGGAACCTGAACAGGCCTGTTCTGTGTTATTTTCATACACGAAGCAGGGACCTCCGCTTAGTGACATTACTGTGAAAGGCAATATACAACAGGTTATTCAACAATGGTGACAATTATTAAGATGATTAATGAAATTTATGGGCACAATATTGTATCAACTTGTATATCCATAGCATGTGACCACATCCATACAGAGATTTGGGGTGTTAACAGGAGCTGTCAGATGACAGCGCGCTCGACTATTCAAGTGCTTGACAGTATAAAGTCATCATGGGGAAATTGTTCATATTCAATAAGGTCAAGGTAATAAAGTCATATTTTAACTGGAAGAGGACCATAATTGAAACATATTGATCACGATCACTTATATTTTAAAGAAGTGGTACATTATAGACGATTCTGACGGTTGGACGGTCTTTAATTTAAAAAAAAAAAAAAATGTGTTTTTGTTTAACCATGTGTAAAAAAACACTTTTTTTTGGGGGGGGGGGTGTTGGAGTCGGAGAGGGGNGGGACAAAATTGTCACAAAACCAGGTTTTCAATAAAAAAAGTCTTATAAAGGGAAACAACTGCAACTCAAATTGTGCATTGTTACTGATTGTTCAGCACAATACCCCCCCTTGTTTCAAAATCAATCTGTTTTTCGACCTCGTGGCCTAGTTTCTGACCCAGCATGACTCATATTCGAACTTGACCTAGATATTGTCTAGATACAACTTCTGACCACGTTTCGTAAAAATCGGATGAAAACTATTTGAATTAGAGAGCGGACAACATGCTCAATGTTTAAAAGGCACTCAGTGGCCCTGTGACCTAGTTTTTTTTACCCGGCATGACCCATATTCAAACTTGACCTAGATGTTGTCTAGATACAACTTCTGACCAAGTTTCGTAAAGATCGGAATAAAACTATTTGAATTAGAGAGCGGACAACATGCTCAATATTTAAAAGGCACTGAGTGACCCCATGAACTAGTTTTTAATCCGGCATGACACATATTCAAAAATGGTATAGATATTGTCTAGAAACAACCTCTGACCAAGTTTCGTAAAGATCGGATGAAAACTTTTTGAATTAGAGAGCGGACAACATGCTCAATTTTTAAAACGCACTAAGTGACCCCGTGACCTATTTTTCAACCCGGAATGACCATTATTCGAACATGACCTAGATATTGTCTAAATACAACTTCTGATCAAGTTTCCTAAAGATCGGATGAAAACTATTATAATTTGAGAGCGGACAACATGCTGAATGTTTCAAACGCACTTAGTGACCCCACGACCTAGTTTTAAACCCGGCATGACCCATATTCGATCTTGAACTAGATATTGTCTAGATACAATTTATGACCACGTTTCGTTAAGATCGGATGACAACTATTTGAATTAGAGAACGGACAAGCTTGTTCCGCCCGCCGGCCCGCCAGCCCGCCCGCCCGCATTCGCATTAACAAAATATTCAAGGTAACTAAGTGGAAGAAGGGCCATAGTTCTAACTAAATGCTTGTTACAGTTGTCTGCTCTTGTTTATAGATTGGGGTCATGTTGGTAAAGAAGTATGCAAAATATGAATGCAATATGTCAAGGGGCATAGAAAATATTTGAGGTGGTACGCAAACTTTAACAAAGACATATCAATAATATGCATATTCTAAGTGGAAAAAGGGCCATAATTCTTAAAAAATGCTTGTTACAGTTGTCTGCTCTTGTTAATAGATTGGGGTCATGTTGGTAAAGAAGTATGCAAAATATAAAAGCAATATGTCAAGGGATATAGAAAATATTTTAGGTGGTACGCAAACTTTAACATTCCAACGCTCACGCTTACGCTCACGCCGACGCCGCGGTGAGTAGGATAGCTAAACTATATATATTTCATATATAATAGTCAAGCTAATAAAAACTGGGTGATGTTTGTGTAGAAATAATCACAAACAAATTATAACAAGACTTGTACTGCCATTTAAATGTCTGGGTTACACTGATTTTTGAAGGATGTATTAATTTGTTGTAGAAATGATGGCTCAAATAATATTGAACTTGGTCAATAAATTATGCCCATAAATATTTTCATCAAGTTTGAAGATGAAACCACTATAACTTTTTGAGTAAGCGAGTGGACAGGGTTAATTGAGGTTTATTTTGCCAAAATTTTTATAATTAAAGAGCCATAATTCCGAAATGCTTGATGTGATCCGGCTTGTTATCAAATTTGAATGAGATATTATGCCTGGAATCAATATGACTAGGTGTCATGATGATCAGATTTACAATTTTGAAAATATTGGCACAATTTTGCTTGGATGCGGCAATTTTCCTGGATGCTGCCTGCCCGTCTGCCAAAGTTCTCCAATAATAAGCCCCATTTTTCAAATAGGGTGTATGAACATTAAAAATCATGGTCAAGTTATAGAGAAAACAAACCCTATTTTACAATTAAGCAGTTATTTTGAATACAAAGGAAGATAATTACTGTGAAGGTAGATACATAGTTCGTGCACAGGACACAAGGTCTGATAAAGGTGAAATTTGTGCAAAGCATTTTTTTTAAATCCTGCAAATGCATTGTCAAGTTACATAGCAGAAAACCCCAGCACTAAGTTCAATATGTTGTCCTCTGACTGACCTCACAGTCTGACATTGACCTTTAAGGTTCTTGCATGTGACACACTGTCTCATAAAGATGAATATTTGTGCCATGTTATTTCAAAATAATTAAATGCATGGGGAAGTTGCAGTCTGAACAATTTTTGGGAAAGACTTACAGACAGACAAGAAAGATGGCCAGATTGCCAGGACAGATTGATTCCAATAAAGCACACTAAATAGGAGTGGGGATATAGAAAATGTTTTCCAATTTCATGCTGCTAACATTATGTTTTTTACAAATCCATGTTATGACACCTACTATCTATGAGCACTTCCATACAAAATGATAAAGTTTCTTTCATAAATATTCAAAGTCTGCAACATCGGCTGCACTAGTTCAGTGCACATTCTCTCCTGTAAATAAGGCTTCCCATGAATTTAGTCAGTAGTTGGTGAGAAATTATCCACGCAAGAAAACTGGAAAGACAGGAATATGGATGGACAAAACGTGAACAATTAGAATTACCTCTTTTTCCTGCTATGATCATAAATATAGCTTACTTGGATTGCATGAAGTTGCATGATATCTGTAGAAGTTGGGTTTGCACTGACACCGTTGACCCGTTAAAGGACAATAGGTATTATAACCTAAACAGACCTCTTCTGTGTTATTGCCATACAAGGTGCAGGTACTAGCACTGCTTAGTGACAACTCTGTGAAAGGCAATATACAACAGGTTATTCAACAATGGTGACATTTGATAATTCAGAAGAAAAGCATTTTATGTCTGTCTCTTTACTGCATGTATAAAATAGTGCATGCAATATTGCAATTGTCAGAAGGTCAAGGGTCAACAATGTTAAGATATTGTTCATCAAGAAGAACGTAAAGATATAAGTTTTATCACACGTGAAATATGTCTTGCTATTTGCAGGACAGACTCACTTTTGAGATGTTGGTTCCATCATCACAACATACATGTAAGACAATTTTTTCTGGACATTTTTTAAAACGATGCTCATTCCATAATTTACTTAAAACGTTGCAATTCCAGCAAGGTTCGGCCAAGCCTTGCCTTCACTAATCCCCTTATCGCCCGGTATTACCAACACTTGCTAGCTAAGATATGTTGTAAACACATAAGTGATAAACGCTTTTTTAGTTTTGTCACGCCTTAATGCTACATTATATGACAGCAGTCACAAATTGCTTCCAATAGAGGTATTATTACCGCTTAGTACCTTAAACAAATAAACCCATCTGCTTTTGTGTTTTACTGACCAAATTTACATATATCTCATGAATTATACCAACCAATCCTTAGATTATCTTGCAGAGAGGTAGTTTCTGAAATACTAGTTGATTGGTCATTATAATTAAATAAGAAGAGGGCCTGATGCAAGCGTATGTGATTATGCAATTTAAATCTTAAACACATTTGTCGACAATATTGGGCAGAATTAATTGATTTAAAAAAGTAAGTGATTTGTGATACACATGCATCATGGACTGATATTAAATATATTTTTTAGGTGTCCCGCAATGATGTCGATATGTCCTGTCATAATAAATGAAATTTCCCAATTTCGGCCAGTTACATTATGGTGTGTATGAGTTTGATTTAAGTCTTAGAACAAGCATGTCACAGGAAATGTCACAAAGCTATTTATCAGAGGGGGTGCAGTTCATTAGTAATTTAACGAGACATGTGCACATATATAAGACGCAGATGACTCCACATTCAGCTTTTTTCCGAATATTCCACTTATGTCATATTCATTCCGTCCGTTAGTCATTCCGTCCGTCTGTCACAAAATATTGAAATAGGCGGGGATATCAATTCAACGAATTTGCTTGTTCTGACTTGTTTTGCCCATTACGAAAAAGAATTGCTGCTTGAGAGTTGAAACTTTGAAATCATATTAACCAGCATAAAAGTTGCGCACCTGCATATTTTGGTTAGGATATTTTATACACAACAACAGTAACCACGCTTTATTTAGGAAAATGATTTTTTTCTACTTATGTTGTTGGTTTCTCAGAACGTATTGCTGTAAAAGGGGTGAAACTTTGCAATCATGTTAACAAGTATGAGAACTTGCAACCTCCATATTTCTGTTCAGTTTTTTACGTACATAAGTGGAATATTCGGAAAAAAGCTGAATGTGGAGTCATCTGCGTCTTATATATGTGCACATGTCTCGTTAAATTACTAATGCCTGGCTACATAGAAATTGACCCCAAATGATCCCATGTTGATCTCAACCAAGATAAAGACAAATGTTCTGACCAACTTCCATGCAAAAGGGCACTAAATGAGGCCTCCAGTGTTCACAAAGTAAAAGTAAACACCAGACAAAGAATGATGACAAAAACGAGATCACATATGAGCTAAAGAATGAAATTTTAAAGTTATTTTCAACATCCCTTAGCATAGCTGTTCATCAAATTATGTATTATGACCTGTGGGTTGATGTTGTGCATTATATATTCCAACATGATTGCCTGTAAGAAAGGTTAACTTTAAACCTGTGCTGGATGTCTTAATTTTGAAAACAAATATTATATATTGTAAGTTAATTTCTCATTTTACAAGAGAGCTCAAAGGTTACTAACAAATCTTCGGGAGTAGCTTAGGTAAATTGTCAGCCCCGTTATGCTAATATCTGTTTAGTTAAATCATTCCAAACATTTCATTTATGAGAGTGATGATATGAAAAACAAAAAGTAAAGCAACACTGTTAAACTTACTTGGTATGCACTCATTTGCAGTAGCTTTGTAGTAGGTCGAAGAGCATAGGAACAACATGCACAACTTTTAAATTTCAAAATAAGGTTGACACCCAAAATACAATGATTATATGTCTTCACTATTAAAGTCTCATTTAGGTGTTTAGCACTGCTAAGACTTGATTTTAAAATAGCTATTATATGAGATGGACCATGCAGTGAAATGAGCATTAAGCAACAGAAAACCTCTTACTTGGACTGCACTCATTTGCAGCAGACTTGTAGAAGTCTGACGTGCACCGACACTGAGAGTCCACACACAGAGCATTGGAAGCAGTACAGGGAAAAGGGAAAAAAGCTGATGTGCAAACACTGCCCAGGGCCACTTCTGAAAATAACAATGATATGAAAAACATTAATGACTTTTCCAAAAATACTATGAGGGCCCACAGCGTTCACCTGAATAGATTCAATAAAGGACACAAAACAAACTTTAGCTCTTAGCATTCTGCTGTTTTTTTTTAAATATAGATTTTGAAGGTAAATTGTTCCATTTGTTATAATTTGTTACAGAGTTATGATTATAATGTCTCAGTTATAATTGATCATATAATTCCTTGATAAACCTATTGATCTATAATTTTTCAAAAAGTTAAAATATGCAAAAAAATAAATAATTTGGTTTAGATATACAGTTAAACAACACTATCATTTGGGACTGCCAAACATAGTTTCAAATAGCTTAAAATATGAAAGGTCGAAATAGCAATATTCTCTGTTGGAAATAGCATTATACTTCTTTACACTAGATATGTTTTTGACAAATACTGTATGTTTCTTATTTAACACATCCAACCAAATAAATACTTAGCGATACAAAAAGTCAGTTATACATGTCACATTTTAGAAATCTGAATTATATCAAAGGTAAGGTGGATGTATTTGCATTTTATACAACTGGCTGATAGTAACACACACACAAATCAAAATTTAGTCTTTATGAGATCATGATTGCCTTTGTTAATAATTTATTCATTGAACGAGATATGTGACCATAGGACACCAAAGCCCCAACATTTTACTTTTGTCTTATAACTTACTTATTTAAAAAACAAGCTGTTTTATGGTCAATTTTGACTTTTGACCTCTAACTGAGACCTTGACCTTTGAGGTAGGGGAAGAGTGTTGAACGGGACACGTAGACTTAGAATTGTTAACATGTGTGCCAAGATTTTATAAAATCCACGAATATATGGCCAAGTTATGGCTGAGACAGGAATGTTTAAGCTGTTTTATTGCACATTTTTATTTATGACCATTTAGAGTAACCTTGACCTTTGAGGAAGGAAGAAGGTGGTACAAATATCATCTTTCTATGATATACATTTGTGACAAGTTATTTCAAAGTTCATCAATATATAGCAAAGCTGTTTAATGGCTAAATTTTACCTGAAACCTCTAAGTGTGATTATAACCTTTGAGGTAGGGACAGTTTTGTTATATGCAACACATTATCTTATAATGGATGACATGTGTGTCAAAGTATTTTAAAATCCATAAGTATATGGCAAGGCTTGGCTGAAACGGGAATTTTTCAGACAATTTAATTTCACAATTCCGTCTCCAATTCTATCTGTCACAAACGTATAAACAATACGCCCAGATGTTTTTTTACACCCAGAACATTATTCAGATTTATCTCGGAACATTTCAAAAAACGAGTTTGTTTCCATGAGTAAAATTGATTCCGCAGGGATATTGTCTCAATTTTTCGTGCAGGTCTACATAGAATATCTGGTCAATTAAAGACAAACACATGATACAAAATATAGAAGCTAAATGATCTGACAATGACGTTTCAATTGAATATATGTTCTACATACGGAACAAATAAACTTTTAAATACATTATCTTACTACAATAAGGCGCCTCTTTCTGCTAAATAGCAGGTCAGAGTTATTGGCCTTAGTCAATAACCTGACAAAATGTCCCCAAAGACAATAGTAAAGTTTGAATTGAATATCTATATTAGATAAAGCCATACGTACAGCTGTTGTTGTACATAAACCTTAACTAACCAGAATCTTAACCGGATATTTTTGACCTCAACAAATGACCCTGAAGACATGTGTGGAGTTTTATATACTAGTACTACTTACTTGGTTTGCATTCAGTTACTCCTGTTTGATAGTGTTGATCTTTACAGACACATTGCCCATTAGCAGCAGTAAGACTACTGCACACAACATTTTCTCCGGTACATGCGTCTGCTGAGTTGCTGTTACATGTCCCTCCAAGTGATGCTGCATCACATCTTCCAATCAGACACAAGCTCATGCATACCTGTAATACATTGAAACAATGCAGATCACACCATGAAATAAAATATATTTGTTTTACTTGCCATTGAAGACTTTCTTGTTTTATACTGGTATTCAAATCTGTCATAATATTTAAAAAATAGAGCTTAGAAATTTATAAACTCTTGTATTTTCAATTTTGAATTTGCTTTGACATGAGAGTCTGTATCTGCACAAAACAGAAAAGTGGTACATGTATGGGTTAAACACAAGTTCAATGACATTCAATTAGAAAAGGAATAATAGAGCCCAGGGAGGCACATAGTGTCGGAGGAACATCAACACAGCAAGCCCTATACAAAACAGCAAGTCACTGTAGATTTACAGCATCATTTAAGTTTCATGTGAATCTGTTCAATACTAATAAGGTCTTACTTTGCACACACACACACACACACACACACACACACACACACATGAACACACACACACACAAACATGAACACACACACACACACATACACACACACACACATACACTAAACAAAGCGCTATAATTCCATAAATATTAAACAAAAATTCCATTAGGCCCCTAGGAAGCTAACCTGATCATGTTATAACCATTGTGAAAAATACTGTAGAATAACTAGGTTCTATAATAAGTCTTAAACTTCAAGATTTATTCTGAACCATTTTTTACATTCAGGAATTGTGATTCTAGAATCCATCCATTTCTATAATATTTTAGAATATAGATTCTAAAATCCATCCGTTTCTAAAATATTCTAGAATATTTATTCTTCAAAATGAGCACACAAAATAGCCGTATTTTTTCTAGAAGCCTGATTCTACAAATTGGAGAAACATTCCTGAATATGGGGTTAAGAATGTATTTCTTCTTGACTTACATGACTTCTAGATTCAGTGTTCTAAAATGTTTTGTGTGCTCATTTTGAAGAATAAATATTCAGAACATTGCAGAAGATTGACAATTTTATAATGTAATCATAATGTTTTAATACATGGTTTCTGATTGGTCTATTTAAAAAAAAGTTAATAGAGAGAAAATGGAAAATCACTAGACTAGAACTGACTAGATTCTTATAATGTACACAAAATACATGGTTTCTGTATGGAATATATTGTATTTAAATAAAATTCTGAAAATCATTTTAAGAAATTTTAAGACATAAGTTCAAATGCATAAACATTAGTTTAGCGTTAACGCAGTATTTCGGAAAAACTATTAAGATATTGGATTAAAGTATTTATAATCAAAATAGTAATTATTCAAAATGAGTATCATAATTTTCCAAATGGTTGAACATTAAGTTTATCATTATCTTATCTGCTTCTTCAACATTGCCATCACCACCAATGATCATTATCAGAATGAACTTTTCATCTAATGCTGCCAGTGTAATATGCAGAGAGGTTTAAAAATCTGATTTTTCAGGCAACTTGTGAAATATGCTGCAGACTCTGTCCTACAATCTCACCCCCATTTTTTTCACACAAATATCAGAATAACCCCTAGGTAAATCGAATCAGTAAAAATCTTCAGGAAAATCGTACCGGTGTATATTAATTTTGCAAACTGTAGAATTCAATTTGACGTCCACTAATCTGCATGTACGCTGTTAACTTATATCGTCAGGACTGATAAAAAAAAAAGTATTCTCCGCCCAAGATGTACTTTTTCCAGAATATAGGATAAGAGAGTGGCCAATATTGATGTTTGCTTATCTGCCTTCAATCCCCCCAGTTATCGCCTTCTCGCTATCCAATCAGCCAGCGCTTCCTGTTTGCAGAATAGATGTTTCACAGGTTTGATTGACAGCGTCTGTTTAAGAAACTAATGAAATAGCGTCCTCAAAAGCATTTACTTCTTGGTGTTATACCTGACCATCAATACAAACTAGGAACGTGTTAAGCATCTTGGCTTCTTAATAGTACTAGGTAACAATTGCATGTTGCATTTAAATAAAGACGTTTCAATTATTTAATTGGCACTCATGAAGTTTTAAAGACAAGAGTGCAATGATGGCACTGAGGAGCTCACCTGAGTTCACAGACACCAACTGTTAAGACTTGACTTGGCAATCTAGTTTTTGACCCCACTCGAAGGAGTCATATATTTGGCCCTAGGTGAGGTTACAAGGTTTTTCTAAGATTTAACCTGTTGACCTAGTTTAGGGCAAACATGACCCAGATTCGAACTTGGCTTTGATATTGTTAAGATAAACATGTTGACCATGGTTCACAAAGACTGAGTCACCATTGTTTAAATGCTCTAGGAGAGGTAACACCATTTTTCTAAAATTTGACCTATTGACTTAGGTTTTGGACATAAATTACCAAGATTCAAACTAGGCTGGGATACTGTCTACGTAAACATTTTGACCAAGTCTCATCAAGATTGGATGCAACAATAGCCCTCTAGATTGGTATCGAGTTATAAATTGACAACGCATGTCTGGAACCGCATGATGAAGGACAAAAATGCAACTAATGAAATATGCGGCTAATGATGCCAGTGTAATATGCAGAGAGGTTAAAAAATCTGATTTTTCAGGCCGCTTATGAAATATGCTGCAGACTCGGTCCCACAACCTAACCCCCATTTGTTTTAAACAAATCTCAGAAATGACCCCTAGGTAAATGGAAATCGTGAAAATCTGCGGAAAAATTACACTATTGTATGTCAATTTCGCAAACTGTGGAATTCCATTTAACACCCATGTACGCTGTTTACTAATACCATTAGTCAATCCTGTCTGTTTATTTGTAATATTGCTCCAAAATTAAGTTATGTCCGCCCAAGAGGTACTTTTACCAGAATATTGGCCCAGAGAGTGGCCAATGTCGATTTTTGCTTAATCTGCCTACAATCCCCCCAGTTATCGCCTTCTCGCTATCCAATCAGCCAGCATCCCCTGTTTACAAAATAGGTTTTTCACACCTTTGATTGAAAGTTTTAGAAACTTATGAAAAAGCGTCCTCGAAAGCATTTACACTTCTCGGTGTTATTACTTACCATCAATTACAACTGCAAACGTGTTGAGCATCTTGGCTTCTAAATAGTACAAGGTAACACTTGCATGTTGCATTTAAATAAAGACGTTTCAATTATTTAATTGGCACTCAAGAAGTTTTAAAGACAAGAGGGCAATGATGGCACTGAGGAGCTCACCTGAGTTCACAGACACCAACTATTAAGACTCGACATGGCAATCTAGTTTTTTACCCCACTTGAAGGAGTCATATTTGAGAGGTAACAAGATTTGTCCGCACACCCCACAACGAAGGACGCCAACATAGGGAAATTACAATAGCTCACATTAAATACTTTGTGCTCAGATGAGCTTTTAACTGCGGGTTTTTTATTCTTAGAAATGCACTTCCACATTCATCTTTTTTTTTTAAGAAAATAGTTGGTGCATGTTGCATTCAATATGATTTTAAACTCACTTGTTGATTGGTAATCTTTATTAATGTGAACAGTGATCGATGTGCGCACATTGCCTTACACTATTTATCCATGTTTACAATTCCATTAATGCTTGTAACGTTTGAAACAAATATGCATGAATAATTCTAGAAATTATTTTTCATTGAAGTATAATAAAATGGCTTTACGATAAGTTTTTGAAAATTTGTTATGTTACATTACAGTGCATTGACATAGAAAGACCATTTATCTGTGAAACATTTCCTTTATCCAAAATCAGATGTTTGAGCTCTGGTATCAGTATCCAATTGCACTAAAAAAGAAATATAACTGCCGCATAATTTCCCCTAATTTCGTACAGTTGTAAACTTATATGGGCGACTCCAGTGGTTTCTTTTAACAGATTTATCGCTGTGACAACCAATTATTACAAACCACTGTAAATTCTAAACCATCAATAATGCTAAGAAGTTACAATTGTAGGACAAGAGATGTGACACAAACTTGATCCTTGATTAATTGATTTATTTAACATGGGAATTCCCATAGTATGTGCTATGTAACAACTGATGTAAGTGAAAGTTTAAAAAAGTGACGATTAATTTGTTGGTTAAAACCTAGGTAAATTCCCCGTGAAAGTCAAGATTTTTTTTAACTAGCCTATGACACAAAATCTCTGAATCTATACATTTTTAGGTCATGCTGTTCACTTATCTTTTCACAGTTTGAATAAGTTTAATTTAATTATTAGAAGGCACTTTTACTGTAATTATTTTACTATTTTATTTGATGGATGGCTTTTTTAAGCAAAACAAATAATCAATTTAAACTTGCGCACTTCTATTTTCAACTTGAATTTGATATAAAGACAATAACACCTGTCACAAACACTGATGCCCACAATGGAAGTTGTGACTGAAATTTGTGCTGATGCACCTGTCCTTACATGTAGCAGAAAGTAAATGTTGCCAACAATTTCTTTCTGTATTGTAAGAAGTACATTTACTCAATTGTATTTTACTGACTGAAGATCTATGATAACCTGGAAGAAAATTAAGCAATGATTTCCGTTTATATTTTTTCTAGACTTATTCCCAAATTATGTCATTCCTTAAACTAAGCCTACATAATTATAACAAAATTAATTTTTATTTTTTATTTAAAGCTTTGCAATTAGGTTATTTGACACACGTTGACCTACAATCAGGATCGGAGCGGTCGCAACTAAGATGCATAAATCTTGTAATGCCTTATGCCCACATCAAGCACTGTTCTTATTTAATTATGCAACTAATTGACAAGTTTGTTTAAATTTAGAATGATACTTTAACATAACATTTTACAAACCTTTTCCTGAAAATTAGACATTAAGTTTAAGCATGTTTTTCAAATCACATATATACATTTTATCTGCATATAGTTTTTTGTCTAAATAAGTTAACACGATCTGAAAACTAGTAAATGTTATGATTTTTACATTTTACTATTCACCGATCAGAATCGGAAATACGCTGTTATTTTCTTTGCGATGCACAACAAGCTTGCCCATTAATACAAATACTGGATGTATCATGATACACAATTTTATATACCCAAAATGCAAGATGGTTTACAACATTTGGCAGCCATATTTTAGGTCTTGTTCCATTTTATAGAACATGTTGCCACTAAGCTTTGAAATTGGGGGGTGGAGTTATAATGGTATTTTTATTATTATTTAGATTTGATGACATAATCATGCAGAGGGAGATTTTAATGCCTACTATAATTGAGGAAATTTTCTTATTTCAGTGGATGCAAAATTACAACAGTTGCTGATGTCCATCAATAACGGATGCATACATTTGGGGATAAACATTTACACGATAATTTACATTAAGTAATAAAACTAAGTTATGAATACATTTTCGAAAGTGAACACTTTAACTGAATATAATGATGAACACTGCGGACCATAACTGAATGTTGCATACCTACATATATATAATAACTACTAATATAAACGTACATACTTATGGAGCCTATATTATATTCGGCTTACATACGCGCTCAATAAATAGCAATAACTAAACTCCAACTGGACCTTTGTCGATCGATACGTCCAATGGCATGTTAAGCTAGCGTCTTCGGCGTCAATGTATAGAAATATTTTTTGTCGATTCAATAGTTGAATTAATGTTGCAATGTATTTCGAATTTCTTTTAGCGGTGTCTTTTACCAACTTCAACAGCAGATGCTATTCAATCTAAGAGGTTAAACAATCATGTTTCAATAAAATAAAAATAAACTTTGTAGTACGACACAGTTATATTCATTTATTTGAGTTGTTTATGCCTATCACGAATAAACTTTCTACGTTTCTACTGATAACTATAGTATGATATTTATAATTCATATTTTTACTTGTTGTTTTATTGGATTTAATGACAAATTCAAGCTTGTTTCCGTAAATTTCTAAAATCAAACATTCGAATGGTACATCATAAGTTTGTGTGGGTGGTCCAAGAATATAGGGTCCAAGATAGTATAAGATTTGTTTTCCTTCTTTAAGACCCGCCGAATATCCGCAATTTCCCCTATACGTATTATTCCTCTCTGGCATGTAATATTTCCCAACCAATCTATTTTCCCCAACATTGACTTACTATTAAACAATTAAAAAGAACGTATGATAAGAGTTTAGCAATCGTAACGATATTGTTTACCGGAAACTACCAAATGCGCATTTGTAAACAAAAAACAGGAATTCCAAAAAGTGCTTACGGAGGAGCGTCTCGACTTGTTGCCGAATGACATCAGACTTTGATTACGTCACACTCGAATCAAGTAAACTGTTTTAGTGTCATAGCTAGAAGTGGCATCATTAATATGCGTGTTTTTTCAGTTCAAACAACTTTCATGTTATTGAAGAAATGAGTTTTATTCCTTTTATAAATTTAGATATCAAAATAGCATTGTATGTAGTGTTATAGAAACGTATGAACCCCAATTATGTAATTATGCTTGTACAACCAACATAATGGCTTCTTCTTGATACAGCATAACGATTATATGAAAACTAAACTCTATGCTGCTATATTTTTAAAGCATATTACAATAAGACGCTAAAGCATATTACAATAAGACGCTAAAGCATATTACTATAAGACGAGATGTAGTTGCTATGTGTTTTTTGTTTAATGTAATCGTGGCCCGGAAAGTGACAGTTCTAGTGCTCTTGAAAGCATAAAGCCATTGAGTAATTAAACTGGAATTGAATAGATGCAAGTTCTATCTTATTCTCTTTTATTGCAATTTGATTTTCTTTTTTGATGCTACGAGGTTCAATAATATCTTTACTTAATTTGTTTCTCAATAAATCTGGGCCAAGTGTGAGGTTTGAGAACCGTTAGACCGGATTTAAACCCCAAAGGTATGTTTTGCATAGACAGTTTCAAGGCGGTGACCCCAGTTTTTTTTTCTATTGTTGTTTTTGCCTGTGTATGGCCATTGGTGACTTGCCCGAAAAACATGATTTTAACGGCTAATTTGGCCCTATTCCCAGCTCAAAAGACATACATTTTCCCCCTAAAAACTTTATTTTGATAAAACAAAATATCACTTAATTTTGACATATTAGATGCATTTCTCTAAATAATCCCACTTACTTCGAAGTCACAAATCTAGTTAGGCATTTGTAGCAAAATATTGGATGTATGCTTTATAACAAAGTAGATTATTTACATGTAGTCATTCTCATCTAAAAAATCCCCCTTTGACGTGAAATTTCGCATCTGAAGGGCCGGTATAATTGTTGCGACCGAACGACCTTGGGTCAAAAGTCATGTAACTGATCTTTCTGCCATTATGCATTATCTAATGATGGAATAACTAACATATCAATATTTATTTCAGTTGATGCCGTTGTTTTTTTAGGCTTTGCTTCTTTTCGATAAAAAACATTGAAATAAGTAACACATACGTATGCAAAGTGAATGAACATTACTTACAAACAATACTTAGCGTGTTTTGCAATTTCATAAGTATAAATTCCCCAAAACTAATGCCACAATATAAAGTCGTTTGCCGCGTGTGATAATAGAAAGAGTCAGTTTACGGACAAATACATGTCAGAATGACATATTCGTCATTTTAGTCCACTTTAAAGCGGGACTGTACGATTTTGAGATGTGTTAAATTGTAATATATTGATAATAATATGTTACAATAACACAAAATAGGCAAGATGTTTTTTACATTGAAAACGAATTTCATCAAATGCAGCAAAAACAAATTAGCGCCCCGAGCCGATTGTGACGAAGATATTTCGTACATTTTATCCTACAATAACCGAAGCATTCGTCTTTTTATTAGCATCGGAGAGTTACGGACAATTCCGGTATTAATCGTGATTTCCCGAACTACACAAAGAACTTTCTATACATGAGCCTATATACACTCNGGGGATCACCGCACTTTTAACAGAAAGATTTTGTTTTTAACTATCCCTACCGTCGATGTCAAATTTCATAAAATATAGCAATTAGCCTAATTACCCAAGTACCGGTACATAGATTGCTAGAAATATAGAACCTTAGAAATTGTTTAAAATCTTAATTGGGATCTCAACAGCTTACCAAACAACAACAACAATGATACAATATTAAATCACAAACATAAGACAATACAGTAACAAACTCGACCTAAATCATTAATAACTTACAGGGACTTGTTAACAGATTTCGCCATGTTTTGAAGTTAGTGATAAATGCTTTAAATTGATAAATGTAAACAACAGAACTAAAGAACTCCAGTATAAAACAAGAATTAAATTAAAGAAAGCAAAAAAAGTAAAAAACAAAGTTAGCCGAACCTGGGATCGAACCACTGACCTTCGTTTTATGAACCCACTCTGTAAATTACATAAGTTCAGGGGGATATCCCTGTACCGATTGGATGTCAAATCAAGGCATATCCCCAAACCCCACAATTCAGTTCATTTTAATTTAGTTTGTTTACTTCCGGAGAATGGAGAACGCTGTGTTCACGAATTTCTGAAACACATGTATCGTCAAAATTGGGCAGAGAAGTAGAGTTTTTGTAAGTTATATACTGACAACTGACTAAAGTAAAGGTGGAATGATTTATCGTTTTAGGTGTCCTTTTTGGTCAAATTTCCCGACAATTTTTTATGAAATGTCCCGATTTGGACCTGAAAAAATCTGGCATGTATGTCTGTAATATGTGATGATTCTGATAACAAAAATATTGGGTTGTGATAATAGCGAATCGGTGGTGCTATATATATATCATCGGTTAAATAAACTGCCGCAATACCCCTTAAGCAAACAAATATTCAATTGTTACATGATATGAAGAAAACTACATCTGTCACAGACACTGATGTTCTTGCAAAATCATACTGTTTTAAATTGCCGAACTTTAATTTCAATTTAAATTTGATGAGAAGACAATAATAGTGTACAGAAGCTTTGATCGGTGTTATTGTAAGGAATTATATGTTAACAAATGTTAATAAGTGATAAAAGACATAAATTATGTTGACCTTAATAGCATATCATAACATAACATATTTATAACATTGAGTCTCGAATTCCATATTTAACATTTTCGTTTGGGACAACCGTTATGTCAGATTTTCGTACTTACCAAGAAGGTCATGCTTGCTTTTAAGCGCTTACCTAGGTTGTAGGTAAATTATTTGTCGAAGACTCGATCTAGTAGCCAAGTTGTATATCCCATTTGACCCATATTCATATTTTCAAGATAAACATTCATGAATGTGGCTTCTAAAATGGTAATTTGGTATTTCTTACATTTGAGCTGGTGACCTTATTTTTGGAATTCACATGAACCAGTTTTAAACTAGGCCAAGATATGTCAAAATAACCATTCTGACAAGGTGCCATCAGTATTTTGGCATATATGTTGCTTTTAGAGTTGTTACAAGTTTTTGTTAGATTTAACCTGGTATAGTGACTTGATGCACATGACCCATATTCAAACTCGTGCTAGATACACTCAATATAAATATTATTATAAAGATTCATCAAAATTCAGCTGTTAATGTTGTTTCAAGAGTGGTAAATTAGTTTTTCAACATTCGAACATGGGACCTAGTTTTGGACGATTGTAACTAAGATGTCTACTCGGCCTTAATATCGTGAAGAATATTATTTTCATCTATGTTGAGTCATAAAAGTGGCTTTTTTAATGGTAACACGTTTTTTTTTAAACCTGACCTAGTGAATTTATTTTGGAAGCATATGAACCAGATTTAAATATGGCCTTGATGTTGTCATGACTAACTTTCTGACTAAGTTGCATTTACTCATAAATGTGTCTTCTGAAGTGGCTCCAAGTTTTTGTCTAATATTTGCATCATGACTTAGATTTTTGATACACTTGACCCAGATTCAATTTTGGTACATATACATGTATTAAAGAAAAAACATTTTGACAAATGCTCATCAATATAAAGTCATAAATGTGGTCTCTAGAGAGTTAACAAGGTCTTGTCTTCATGCATGTGATACAGATTCAAACTTGGCATAGATAGTATTAGGATACACATTATACATACACCAAGTTGCATCAAAATTTAGTATTAAATGAAGCCTTTAGAGTGGTAACGTAGCTTGACTAAGATGATCTAGTTAATAATGAACTTAACCCACATTCAATCACAAGATTGAGACATTTATGAACCTCTTTTACAGGAAACACGTTTTTTCTTAGATTTGACCTGATGACATATTCGACGAAATATGACAGACGACACACGATGACAGAAGAAAAACAGCAATTAACCATAATTGTTTACCATGAGCTGAAAACTTTGTGCTCAGGTGTGTTAATGCATCCAATTTTGCCATTGAATTCCCTCATCAGATGTGGCCCCAAACATATGTGCTCACCATATAGATCGATTTTATATCATTTCTATACATTTTAAAATGGTTTTTACTGACATGTCTTTATACAAAGAATATATATCAAAGAATAGTATCATTGTTTACCCAATAAACAACACAACACGAAGTCCTCAACCTGAGAGGATAAACATAATATGTAATCCTTATACACAGCCATTTGTGTAAGATCATGTAGGAACTGGACTCTTTTTTTTGCATTATCACTGCGTATAGGCCAACACACAATTCTTCCTCAATATGATGTGTTTAGATCAAACAACTAGGACAAAAGGCATTATGCGCATTTCAAAATGTCTGAAGTGCATCTAATCTGGTAGATCATACAATTGTATGAAAAGCAAATTGTTATGTGTTTTAAGAAGTTATTATTGTTCAATTTGAAAATCTAAACAGGTGCTGTTGCAGGAAGTAAATGTTGCCAACAATTAATCTTCTTGTTTTACATGTAAACATAAATGTATTTTACCAATTTTAAACTGGAGATTCCCGATTACCCGGATATAGAGAGGGAAAGAGAGAGTGGGAGATAGAGAGAGAGAGAGAGAGAGGGAGATAGAGAAGGGGAGAGAGAGAGGGAGGGGTGGATGGATATAGAGAGGGAGGGAGGGAGGGAGGGAGGGAGAGAGAGNTGTAGAGCAATTTTCAATTCGCAACCGTAAAAGCAAGACTGCACCGGAAGCAGCAGTCTAGGTGCCTCTAGTAGAATGCAAAGTTGTATCGAGATGCCTCAGCATTTTATTTTGTTTTATAATCAAACACCTGCGCGCATACTAGCTGTAATAGCTTGTTTTCTACATAGTGCGACTACGCGTTGTCTCGCTCACGCAGGCCAACGGTAAATCCTTCAAACTCGGCACACGATTATTGACAGTTGGATCAACAAAACGGCGATGGCCTCGAAGGTAAACAGTCCTTTGCCGATCTGAGCGTAACAGTTGCGCTCTGTACTCGTACCGAATGCCAAAAATTACATTCAAAATGATTTTCATTGATTTATTGGTCTCTTTGGTTTATTTAAATTAAAAAAAAAAATCTAAGAACATCCCAGTTCCTTATTTAAATAAAGAATAATGGACCAGTCCCGTATTCAAACCGAATTAAGAACTAGGTTATACTTTAATAAAAAGTATAAAGTAAGGAATAGTAGAAATGTATTGTTATAAATAGTTTTTAATATAAAACCTATATATACAATTATGTTCATTTATATGTGGTACAATTCATTTTATTTTAAGTAAAAAACCAGTTCCTTATTCGGCTTGAATAAGGACGAATGAACAGGTTCTTTTTTCCTTATTAAGCCGCAACAAACGAACTGAATTATCAGCAAACATAACACAACGGAAATATTTATTACATTTACAATGACAGTCATTGATATTCGTATCTCTGGTTCCTTTTAATCAATTAAGATGTTCCTTATTCGGTTTGAAAAGGGGAGCTGGGTTATCATTAAGTAAAACTATGACGAAATGTATTGCAGTACATATTTGTAATAGCCAAGCGACATGTAAAATAATTTGTATTTACATGTGCTACACGCTCGTTAATTTTAACTTTGTCTTTTAAGGAAAAAATGCTAGGTCCTTATTTGGCTAGAATAATAAAAAGGGAACTAGTGTCTCTTCTTTATTCAGAAGCGAAAAAGAAAATGGCGTGTACATTGAATAAAATATGTTGAAATGTACTAGATTGCATTTTTATATCACAAAAATGTAAAACATTGTATCTGTTTAAGGTTTGTTTGATGTCAAGTTAATATTCGAAGTAGAAGTAAAATTTTATAACATCATTGATTATATATAACAAAACACATACTGTTTTCACTGATAAAAATGTAACAAACCAAGGTAAAAACAAATAATTATAAGGCATATTTTTATGTATACTATGTTAGAACCATTGTCTGCAAATGAAATACATGTTTGTATGCAATATATGCTTTAAAATGATATTTTTTTAAATATTTGAAGAAACATGAATATGTATAGTAAAACATAAAGTAAATGTATTCCACTTAATTTGCCTTTATAAACTTTCACATTGTATGCATTATTTTCCTTAAAACCTTACATCAAATATGTTAAGCTTGAATGAGGAATTATTTGAATTAGAAATATGAAACCAGGAAAGAGGAACAAACCCACACTCCGTTAAATATTTAAGACTTAAATAAAAACAACACATTTCTAAAATATTGACAATTGTATACAATTTATAAAATAAAATCGCATTATTTTAGCTATAATGAAAAATAATTAATATGTTCGTAGTGCGATGCAAATATAATAATAAATTGACAAATGTCTTACTTTCGATGTTTATGTTGTGGTGATTGTAACACCATACCAAATAAGCTAACTAAAGTATTATAACTCACAAGCGCCCAGACGATTTGTGTATCCATGTTGATCATTTCAAAATCGGAACACCACAACTCGATTGTTCGAATTTCACAAGTGGAGATGTGTGTATCATAAATCACAAACACAATATTTGTATGTTTAATGTCAGCATATCAAATGAAACTCTGCAGACGCTAGGAACCAAACAAACACAAATAGACGCCGAACACGGAAGTTTTAAACCCATTCATAACATAATTATTGCTGTTCTGTCACAGTTGATAAACTTTGCAAACGGGGGTCACAGATAAAATATTTAAAGCACACGCGTTAATTGGGTAGACAGGTAACTTATCAATATAACCACAGCTAGATAAATCACGCACTTCGTTTTGTATACTGTGGGTGTGATTTCGACTTATCGTAAAGGCAAACTGTTAAAGAAATGAACACGCAAATTAAATCGTAATCACGTTGCATACATTTGTAATATCGATTTTATTCAATTGACAGTCGTAGAGGTATTATCGGCAATGCTAATTAGTAAGTTTAAACATATTCATTGGTACAGTATATAATACATAACTGTTATGTGCATGTAGTGGGGTAGGGGTTGGTAAAAGCTCTAACGCCTTTCAAGGTTCAATGTTTATGATGCGCCGAAAGTATATCGGCAATTATATATTTGATATATATAATACAGAAACCTAAAAGTACAAACAAAATAACAAAATTACAACACACCTCAACCTTACAAACACAAACACAATATTCAAAAAAATTAAGTTTATTTGCAATGCAGACATATCAATAAATGCAAATACAAATAACTTCAAACTCACCAGGTTGGTAGAATACGATATACTCGAAGTTAATTTATAAACAACAAGTGCTATGTGTGTCTTGCGACAGCTAAAGAGCAAAAGAAAGCATGGTCAGCAATTTGCAATCAATTTCAGTGGGGTTTTATTCTTGACCAATGCAAATCTTGTATATGTGATTTCTCTCATTCTCACTGGACAAAACATTTATGACATCACAGTACATGGCTGGACGCACACAAGAGAAGCACATAGAGAGATGGACACATACAAGACAAGGGACATAAACACTAGTATACGAGACATAGACACATATAGTAAAACAGAGTGACCTATCCTACTTGCATATCAACAAATGATATAACCTTTCATGGATTGGAATGCACGTATCTTCAATTCGTACGTGATTAATGTCCCATGCCGGAGTTTACTAGAGAGGAAAATTCAATATGAATCGGGTAGATACGGATAATATTTCAAAATGATCAGTGTGTCATTTCGTTATTATGCGGTTTAATTATGTTTATAAATTACAGTGTAGGACAAGGTGATGTTATAACCAAGTGGAGTAATCTCGAGCATTTTTCATCACGCTTAAAAGAATTTCTAAACAATAAATATATGCCAAAGAAACATGTTCGTATAGCCACGCACGAATGTAGAATCGATCCGAAAACTATCTACATGTCAAAGCGTTTTGTTGGGCGCTCACTTAAACGCATACGATAAAACGCAGCCGATAAAGATAACGTTGAAAAATGCATACGATATGAACACAGAAGGAAAATGCAGACGGGTTACTCCTCTCATTACAAAGTATTTAAATAATAAATTACACAATGATAAGATGCGCTACACTCGTAAATCTGATATTTTATTAAACATATTAGCATATTTTATCGATCTTACTAATAGTTTCGAAAAACAGAAATAATTTAAAACTGGTTAAAGTTTACAAGTCCGCGTTTCGTTTCTGTTGAAATGACATATACCATCAAAAAACAGGAAATATATATTTTTAAAACGACACGTATGTACAATCTAAAAAAAAATCGTATTTACCGAAATATGAATTAATTAATCATTAGTCTGTTTATGTGAAAATACATACTTATATTTTTGTCGTGTTACAAATAATACACCTTAAACAAAACTATATTTGCCAAAATTGATATGGGTTATTATTTTCTTGCTAATTTCAACGCTGTTTGATTTCGTCACGTCTATTTATTTCTTCTATCTACATATCGTATACGAGAAAACGCAGACCATATCGATAACGTCGAAAAATGTAGACAATATGGTCAAAGAAGGGAAATGCAGACGGGATACCGGTTTTATAACATGCATTCATAAATTAATTAAAAATTGATATCGATCTTATCGAAAGATTGCAAAAAAAAAAACAGGGAGAAAGTTTACAAGTCCGCGTGTTATGTTACATGTTAAACGGGTGTAATGCTTCGTTTTATGTTTGGTACATTTGTGTTGTATATCAGATTTAAATACAAGTTTGAAAATCTATCATTTTAAGACATTGTTTTAATTAAAAGACATAAGATCAAATGCATATACATTTTCTAAGCTATAAAGCAGTGTTTCGGAAAAAATATTAAGATATTTGAATAAATTTAAGACATTCAGTTATAAGACTGACATAATTATTATAAACATTAAAGTCATAATAATAAGCATAATCAACATATTTATAGTTATCATCATCATCATTCACAGTCAAAATCATAGTAATTCACAATACGAATCATAGTTATCCATTTAATGGTTGAACATTAAATTTATCATCATCATATCTTCTCTCCAACATGACCATCACCATCTATCATCATCATAATGTTTCATCTTCAGTATCATACACATCTAAATGGCTTTGATTTAAAATCATTATTAATACCATCACAATCATCGTCAACATCATCTTCTACCATCACATTCATCGTCAAAATCATCTCCATCCAGAATAAATAAAAATTGTTAAATATTAACATATAATTTAAGATTTTGATTTAAGATTCTATAATTCATTTGCTAAATATTGAAAAAATTGAATGGTCCCTTCTTGAATTGTAATTTCAGAATTATTACCAAATAATTCTAGAATTACTGGTTAGAATTCGAAACTTTATTCTAGAATGTATTTGTAGAATATTCATGAAGAATTTTGGAACCAAAATTCTGGGATCATTCTAGAATAACTATAGAATCTTGATTCTAGAATTGGCCATTTAACTTTTCCTGAATATTTTACATATTTATCCTAGATAAAACGTATGCCAGGGAAGTAAATTATGCCCACAAATTGCAGTTGTATGCCCAGTGATTGAGGAGAAGCCGGAGTGGAGGAAAATTATGTCGACATATTTGACAACAAGATGTGCATATCCGGGTGACAATCTCTTATAGCAGACATACAAATAAACATATATTTGAACTTTACAACAATATTTATTTCTTAAACCGTATTTACCTCACAGTCATATACTAAGGAAGCAAATGTAACGTGATTCATTGAAGTTAATTCCGTAGAATCGACATTTGGTCTTTTGATCTCTGTTAACGATGCTGGTAAATGAATTACATTTGTAATTAACGACACATAGCCTCGGGATCCGTATTTCACCATTTTGTTCACATGAATGATGGAAGAGACTTCCAACTTCGGCTTACCAGGACATTTACCTAAACCACTCGGAAACTAGTATTTCTTTCTGAACTATATCAACGGTTTTTTTGCATTTAAATTTGTTATTAACTGATTTGTCAATCACCGAGATTCGACGAGAATTGTGATTTTAGAATTTTCAGAAAAATAGACGAAAAAGTCTTCAAAACAAAGCCATTTGCAAATAAGCAAAGAGATAACAAACCAATTTTCAAAAATTATCCAATCAGCCAGCGAAGCCTGAATGCAATTAAGGGTTTTCACAGGTTTGATTGACAGTGGTTCTTTGAGCATGTTAGTAAGTAGCGTCCAAAAAAACCGTAACGTCTTGGTTAAATTACTGACCACAAATAAAAAATACAAACGTGTTAAGTATTTAGGCTTCTAAAGGGTACACGGGGACAATTAGTGTGTTGCATTTAAAGAAAGACATATCAATTGTTAAAATAGTACTTGGGAAGTTTAATAGACAAATGCAGGTTTAAAATTCATTTTTAGTTTTGTCTTTTTATTGAGAAAGTATTTGAAATACTTTTCATGAGTTCATAATTCAAACTGACATGTTGATTGGTCGTTATTATGATATATTGAATGTAAACAGTGAACAGGTATCGACGCGCACACGTTGCTTTACATAATTTACCCATTTTGACAATTTAATGTGTTCTTGCAGCTTTTGAAAGAAGTATTAATGAATAATTCTAGAACTTATTCTGTAAATGCTCACAATGGATTAGGAATTGAAATATTCATATACCAAAATGAGTGAAAGATATTATTACAAGATTTCACGAAGTATAATAGTGCGATATCAGAAAAAGACTTTATGGTACGTTTCTTACAATTGTTAAGTTCTGGAAATACATTGCAGTGCATGTTCCTAGAAATAGTAATATAAATGTGTAAACTTATATTCATTTGGCGACTACAGATGTTGGTTTCAACAGATTTAACACGGGATAACTCAATTTTACTATCCCCTGTCAATTATTAACCACCAATAACAATGAAGTCACAATTGTAGGACAAGATATAGAATATAAACGGAATGCTTTGTACATGTGTTATAGGAATTACCATAGACGTGCTATGTTATAACTGATATAAGTAGAAGTTATGAAGTTTGAGGATTAATACGCTGTTAAATACAAAGGAAAAATCCCTATGAAAGTCAAGCTTTTGAAACTAATATATGACACACCATATGGAAAAGAAGTTTGAGCATATACATAGAAAAATGATTATTTTCAGTGATCTGTTCATAGCTTGTACAACTTAAATTCTTGTAACGCCCTTTTACCATCATTTTGTACCAAACTCTCTTATGGATGTCCTATTTCAGCACCAGATATTCATTTTTAATTGCCATATTTCACGTTCAAACTTGACTCGTATATGAATAACACTTCATCTGTAACACACTTTCACTTTAAAAAAGATAATCTTTTAATATTATTGCATAAACTCTATCTATAATGCCCTCTGGCGGGGTGCAGAAACGTGGCAAAAGGAGGGCTTGAACGGGAGAACTCGTGTATTAACAAGGCGATTCACGTGCCGTTCAAGCCCTGTTATGTGTTTTTCATATCCATAAACTGGTCAACGCGCAGTTACTTCCCTTAGTAATGGCTGACCGGGAAGCGCGTCCAGGTTATTGGCCACAACCTTGCTATTTTTGCAATCTATTGTTCAAAAAAGATGGTAACACATATACAGTTATTGATATAGTTAAACATTTTAAATCGAAAACTGTCTATCCGAAGGTAAAGCTTCGTCATTTCTGATGATGACCGAGTGAGTCATATGTAAAACACAAACTTCAACTGTATGACGTCATATGAAATAATCGAATTATTTTTCGATGTCGAATGGACTAGACATCTTGTTTTCATTGTTATTTTATTTCATTTTGGTATGTGTGTTTTTTATGCAATAATAGCGAAAATACACACTTTCTCGGACATGATCATTTGCGGGCGCTCTTAAATTCCGTTCCTGCCCGAGTGCTGCTGCGCACTCGGGCAGGAACGGATTTTTCGAGCGCCCGCAGATGATTATGCCCTCGAAAACGTGTATAATCCCTTTAATATTGTTTAAATTGATTAAATAATTGCAGGTTTTTACAGAGACACTTCAGAGAGAACATGAAAATTAGTAAACGTACTAAAAAAATGTCCTAAAACGATGTACATGAAGTACATGAAGTGCGTGCACACTTTTAATACTGTTACGGTAGTGTTGCAAAATTCTCATAAAATAGTTTTGTATGTGAGAGTTTAAATCCCAATGGAGGCATGTCTATTTTTTTAAGTGTATAAACAGAGCTTACCTTAGTTTGAATAACTATATAACTGTAACAATATTAGTTGATGAAAATAAATGTGGAATCACGAAATATGCTTTGTTTTAAAGGTGTCGGTTTTTTATCGAATCGTATACCGCAATTCATATCAGTTACTGCTTATTGCTAGGGCATTTAACTGCGTTCGGTGATGCTGTTATCGCTTGGTTTCGATTTAGTGTGCATTTAAGAGTTTATTTACAGGTCCCGCTAACTCTTAACGACTGCAACTATGGGCAGAGCTTTTTATATACATTGCTTTCGAGAATGGGAACCAGTGTCCAATTGTATTCCTTTCTCAAAAGTGTAAACACACCTGGTTATACATAGCAATAATATCAAAAACCATCAAGGATGCAATATTTCATCTAACAAACATTGGTTAATAGTTTGGGTGTTAATTTTCGAGTTTGAAATGAATGAATATGCAAACCTGTGTTGTTGATGCAAGTAGTGAAATGCAACTGAAATTACGACACTTTCAAATTTCTATGCGAAAGTGATCGCTCAAGAACGCTTTACTGGCCTTATTACAAGTACACGAATACATAATACAGATTGTTTTATGAATATATTAATTTAACGTATTGGTTTGAAATCCGCTCGAAAGCTTATACAAAATGGGATACATTTCCAATCTGGCTGAAAATACATATGCATTTGTTTCTAATTTGATTGCTACCGGAGCGATTTTTAAAGTGATGAGCAAACACGCTGGCATTACAAACGCAAAATGATAAGATAAAGAGGGGTGATTCTTTTTTGTTTCCTCATTATATTTTGTGAAACTACATGGATGGCTTTTATAAAATATAAAATGTGTATATTAAGTGAGTGATTAAGGTGATAGTTTTTAACACAAAGGTCAATGTTTCGAGCACAATAGGGGTACACTTGTTTTCTTTCTTTGTTTCAATTGTATTCTTGAATTATACAGGAGCGCTTTAGTACTTACTTACTTGCATGACAAACATACACAAATTGCGAAGCCTGTAAACAATTCCCTTTAAAGATCTAATACTACACATTTTTTAGCTGTTCCATCTTTAGAGCGTCTGCAAACATTAATGATCTCACAAAAGTGTATTATTTACATTTTACATATCAAATATATGCTGTGGTATCTGGGAGAAAAATTAAATATGCTTGTAAATCTCTCTTTCTTTAAAATGTATCATGTCAGGTTAACATATAAAATACCTGTTTACAAAGCAAGACATCATACCTTAAATATGAGTTAACGCTGATACCCTATCTTAAGCTGCCTTGATAAATCTGGCGGAGCTTTCCATGGCTTTCGTATCGAATTTCATTTTTTAAATCCAGCTTCAACTTGCTTGGTTTTATGCGTTCGATTGTTGTACGAACACAATTCAAAATGTATGCTGATGAAAGGTTGAGGACTCAGCAGCAGTTTAGTTTCACGCACATTTGTTTTACCCTTACACCGTTTGCGCATTAAGTGTATGCTTTTTCGGATATTCGAATAAAAACGGGATTGATATCAAATACGGGAATAACACAACTATATTATGAAGCAGAAAACATATTAAACAATATGTGTCCTCTAAACTGCACAATAAGAGTCAACCATCATCCCTTAGACCACACAAACATTTTGTATAGCGTGATTGTAACGGCAAGCATGAGTTTTAATGCGGGAAAATTGTCGATAAATCCTAATAAATGGACATATTTGTGTTGCAACCTAGACTTATTAAAACTAGGAAAGCTTTCATGCGCATAAAGCTAATTGTTATATAATTATCATATGTTCTAAACATGTCACAAAAATATACTTTATTATGCATAAAGTATAATTAAAATGGTCAGATACATTTGGCGTTATGATTAATCGCAACACTTTTATTATTTATGTTTCTAACACAACTACTAAAGGTATCAAGTTTCATGCGGTGTTGTTTGAGATCATTTGTTACATAGAATCAATGATGACTGAATGTCATTTATTCACGACGCTCTGATACTTACGGATCAAGTGCGGTGGGCTCCACGTGCAAATAGATTTACGCGAATATTATTGTGTTTTTGTTCGCAAATTTTATTTTTCTTTGACCCATTTGATTAAAAAAATGTCTTGTTTATTATTTGTTAGCAATTAAATTTAAAAAAAGATGAACAACAAGGCATTTTCAGGCAGTCTGATCTTTAAGAAATGTATTTGAAAACATTCATGTAACACACGTTCAACACATTTATAAAAGACACGTCACATCAGAGAAAACGAACATTTGCCCTGCATCTAAACCATTTTACATAATAATTTTTAAATATTTCTTTCTATTTTCTGACAAGTTGAACTAATAACAACGCGCCATGCAACCCCGTGTAGCATGCGGGTTGATAAGGCCCGTATTTCTGAATGGGGAAACAACAGCCTTCAACATACTAGTTTTTCATGGATTCTTAATCAGATATATGAGTCTAACAGTCAACATAACAATGACTCGCATACTTTTGAGCAAACAGAAACGGATAATTATTTAATTATTTAATGCCTTTGCAGTCAAAATTGACTAATTTGGAGTTTAGCATTTATTGTTTGACTACGAGTTTTACTTTCTTTCATGCAGTTTAACTGTAATTTTGAACAAAGGACCCTGAACTAATGAAAGATACCGAAGTTCATGTTTGTAGTGAATGATTGTTTAACATATACGCATACATTGTCTAATGTAGTAATTTCTTTTCACATGCACACGTTTTAGTATCTAAAAGTTTTCAAAAAAATAAATTGATTTGTTGAATTATGTTTGGATCGTACATTAAGTGTGTGTTGTACTTTGTTCGTACCCAATTCCAATAATATGTTATTACTAATAGATACATTTATGCATAACAATGGAATGCCGTGCATTTGTCAAGGCATGTACAGAATTACAATTAATACCGGGGATGTGCCCCTTTACGTGTATTATATACATATTGTTTTTTTAGTTGGATACTGCCTACTTTTACTGATCTCGAGACACTATATTTATTATTTGTGTCTTCATTTATATCTAAATCTACTTAAGCATTGACATACGCCACAAAATGGTTAAGTCATGTAAAGAATTACAATTAAAACCGTTGATATGCCCCTTTAAATGTATTGTTGACATCTTGTTTTGGATGCTGTATTAACCTACTTTTATTGATCTGGATACACATTATTTGTTTTTTATTTAAATCTAAATCTACCTTTGCTTTGGCACACAGCATGTACTAAAATGTGTTTTGAACATTGTTTTACAAATTTGAGTGTTGTTGTTTTTTTAATTGTATTTTACTACATGCGGTAAAAATGCGCTTGTGAACAAACGACCCTGGTGACCTATGTTTTTCTGTTTATATGTTTTTTAAAGTAATAAATAATAAAACATTTGGGTAAGTGTAGACAAAATCTAGGTATGGGAAGGACTTTAATAATAATACAAGTTCTATGCATATAATTGATAGTAAAATGCTGTTGTTGTTGGTTTTGATAAATTAATGCCCAAAAATCAATTAATGTTTTTTTTTTATGGGTTTGCAGTAAAGTTTATTCAGTTTTATATATATACAGAGAGAGATAGAAGTTTTTGTCAACCGTTTTCTCACTAATTTACTCAATGTGTGCGTTGCCTTTTTTTGAAGTTATACTAATCCTGAAATAGGTATGTTGTTCAATGCGAAAAAAAAATTGTAACAACATTGGTGACCCATGAATTTTATTTTATTTTTCTATCCACAACAGATGGTTCTAGCTGAATATCGAAAAATTTCAAATTCTAGTATAACAAATTTTCATTTAAACTGCAGCATACGTGCTTAAGTAGATCTCAACCATAGATTATTAGACTGCCGCTATTTTTAAGGTCTCAAGTGAAGATACAATTAATATTTAAAAACCTGTACCGGTATGATAATGTATATTTAATTAGTTCAAGTCCAAATAAGGTCAATGTAGGGTTGGGTGATATGGGTATATTGGTGATATAAGCAAAAACACGTTAATATGCAACACGTCACCTAAAAGGAAGCGAGTTGTTAACAAAAAAAAAATTCATGTGTATGACCATGTACATTAATCTGATTAATTTATAAGTTTTTTGAAATATGACAAATGAAAAAAATGTAGGACTTTTATGAACCAAATAATTTCAAATAAAGACTCACACATGCTTACAATTCCTGATATCATTTAAACGGCAAGTTTGCTATTTATTTCAAACTAAAAGTGCACATGATTCATTTGAAATGTATGCAAACAGGGAGACATTATTTCGTAAGTAAGGTACCCCTACATAGAGACTTTTTTTACCGCATTTTAAACACATACACACATTATGGAAACAATGGACTGTGGATCATTCTGATAAAAAAATGACAAATAAATATATGTACATAAGCATCAGCATAAAAAAGTATGTTCGGTTTTGAGGTGGTTGATGTTTTAAATTGTATTTGATATAATTTCAAAATAAATTGAAATAAATTTTATATTGCGCACGGCCAAATTAGTCGGAAACTGTTATCCATATGGTATGAATATCTGGTCTGAATTGTCCAGTCTGTAAAGTCCATGGTTTTGTTAAGCCCATACTTTTTTTTAAAAAACGTGCGTGCAAGCCTTTTTGAAAAAAAAAAACAAACTTTTATCTAGACGTTTGTAATTGGAGATCTTTGTTAAAGAGCTTATTAAACTGAAAATATTTAGGAGGCTTTTGTTGAATACAAACGTTATAGGTTTCAAAGTAACGACATATATTTTAGTTAAATTGAATAATAATTAACATGTTTATATTGCGAAGCAAATGTGATAATTTATTGAAATATGCATCACACTCAATATTTTTCTTGTGGTGATAGTAGCGTTATCGCCAAACAAGTTAATTTAAATATACTTACAAGCGCCCAAATTATGATTTTATCCTTGTCGATCATTTCATACTCGAAAAAGGTGCTGTCACATTAAAAATTGCCAAAACTACACCTTGAGTACTTCAAAGAATTCCAATATTACAGGTAAAGTTTGTGTATCGAAAACGCACTAACACAGTTACGCGATATCTTCCACTTTTCAGTTAGCTGATGAAATTGAAATCCGACGCTAGAAGCCGAGCTACCACAAATATGATCGCCACACAAGGAAGTTTTCAACCCAGGTACATTTACGACTGTTCTGTCGTTGTTGATCAACTTTGTAAACTTCTGCTGCAAGCTTCCTGGTCATAGCGAATAAATTGACACACTTTTAAGCACACACGTTAGTTGGGTAGAATAGCTACTAATCTCTATAGACACAGCTAGGTAACTCTTCGCTTTATATACTGGGGTGTGTTTTTAACTAATCGTAAAGTTACAATTTATAAGAAATTAACAAAGAAATGTAATCGTTATCACTTCGCATACGTTAGTAATATCGTAATTGACATTAGTAGGTGTACTCAGCAATAATCTAAAAATATAAACATAGTGGTCGTGGTTAGACCACTTACTAGTTGCAGGCCCTGTCGTGAAGCCCGGGTACGAAATAAGATGCGTATCAAAGTCAATGCTTATTAGTAAGTTTAAACGTATTTATTGGTTCAGGATATAATATATAACTGTCATTTGCATTTCAAAAATTGATATAAACTTTCATGGATTGAAAAACACGCATCTTCAATGCTTTTGTGATTTATGTTCCATGCTGAAGTTTACTGGAGAGGAAAATTCAATATTAATCGGGTAGTTTAGGATGATATTTCAAAAGGACCATTTTGTCGTTTCGTTCTTATTCGATTTTATTATGTTTATAAATAACAGTGAAGGACCAAATAATGTTTTCACCACGTGGAATAATCTCGAGCATTTTCATCACGCTTAAAAGCATTTTAAACAATAAATATATGCCAAAGAAACAGGATCGTATAGTCACGCACCAATGTGGAATCAGGAGAGAAATAGATCCGAAACACTCTCTACATGCCAAAACCTTGTGTTGGGCGCTCACTAAAACGCATACGAGAAAACGGAGACGATATAGATAACGTTGACAAATGCATACGATATGAACACAGAAGGAAATGCAGACGGGATACTGGCTTTAAAAACATGGATTTAAATAATAAATTATATATTGATAAGATGCGCTACACTTGTAAATTTGATATATTGTATTAAATATATTAGCATAAATCAAGTCCGTTTGTAATATTTTACGGGTGTAATGCTCCTTTTTTGTGGAAATGACATATACAATTAAAAAAACAGGAAATATATATATATATAATTATTATGAGTTATTATTTCCTTGCTAGTTTCCCGTCGCTGTTTGATTTCGCTGCGTCTCCATTTTTCTTCTATTTACATATCGTATCCAAGAAAACGCAGACCTTATAGTTAACCTTGACAAATGTAGTCAACATCAACAAAGAAGAGAAATACAGACGGAATACCGGTTTCATAACATGGATTTGAATCATTTATTAAATATTGATAAGTTGCCACACACTTGTGAATCAATACTTATATTTGTGTCGTGTTACAAATAATACACCTTAAACAAATAAAACATATTTGCTAAACGTATTATGAATGATTATTTCCTTGCTTATTTCAACGCTGCTCGATTTTGTCACGTCTAGTTTTTTCTTCTATTTACATATCGTATGCGAGAAAACGCAGACCATATAGATACCGTTGAAAATAGCATAGAATATGAACAAAGAAGGGAAATGTAGACGGGATACCGGTATCATAACATGGATTTAAATCATAAATTAAACATTAATACATTGCCACACACTTGTAAATCTTATACTTTATTAAAAAATATTAGCATGTATTATCGGTCTTACCGATGGAAAGTATATTTTTAATTATTCGTTTAATATATATGTAATAACCATGTAGATCCGAATGCTGTAAGACAAGCTCGGATTTTCCAGTTGGCAGGTCTTCTGCTTGACGGAAAACCATATGTTCTTTCCTCTCATAGACTGACATGTCTAACTATTTCCGGATAAATCGTGAAAGAAAATCCAAGGCACACACTGCAAAAATGATAAAGGAGTTGACAGGTTGATTAAAGTTCTATTGTTTAAATGGTGAACACGAGTGCCATTGTCACAAAGATAAAAAACGTTAAGATAAAAAATGGTCAATGTCTCAACTGATTTCTTTTAAATGTCAACTGTGACCAGAAATGTTGATCTTGACCTTCGACCAAAGGACTTTGCAAAGTTATGCTCCAGCCGAATACATCATGTCCGATAATACGGCAGTTGTTTAAAAGGCTAATTAAGAAAGCATTCTTGATAATTTATCTCAGGAAACCCATGTAGATTCTAGGCATAACGACATAATAACATTGCTCGCAATTCAATTTCACCTTTAATATACATATAAAATATATAATATTAGTTATATAGTTTACACATGTTTATAACAATAGGTGCAATCCATGACATTGCACAAACATGCATTATTTATTGGCATGTATATCCGTCGCAACTCAACCAAATTAACAAAGTGTTTACATTTCCATGCCGACGGAAGTTGAAAGAAGTTGTTCTTTGTCCAGCCTTAATAATGTCTATATCCAGATATGTACGCACAATCTCCTAATTTTGCGCCATCATTATTATATCCTCTGAAATATAAACATATCGTTTCAATCCCTGACCCTGACGAATAGTAAAGCTATATATACAGTAAAATACGGCTGATTTGCAAATTTAAAAGTTGATATCGTGTTGTTTGTCATTATCAAATTACGTCACTTAAAAGCCAGTGTTTTTTTTAAAGGAATGAATGCCAACACATTGAATGTGCCGTCGATATCCTTTTGATTAATACTCCGTGTCGGCTATAGTTGAAGTACTATATAACTTGTGTGGGGATAACTGTTACTTTAAACCTAATATTTTATTTAAAACAAATATGTCGGGATTGGTTAGAGAAGCGATTTGATGGCCAAGCTTATGATACCTGGAATTTAAGTAGGGCAGTTATCATTACTTACATTAGTGTGCTGTGAGTACTGAAAAACCAGCTTACATACAAAAAAATAGCTAACCAACTATCCCGATACGATTAGAATACTCTTAAAAACGGCATTCAAAACCCCAATCAAAAACGCTTTGAACAAACTTTTACACTCCGCATTTAATTCCTATGCATCTCTAAAGTGCTTCTGACTGTTGATTATTCGGCGAAACAAATAGGATAGAATTATCACAAACATCATTATCTTCGTCATCATCATTATTCCCTTGACCAGACCGGTCCAGGCCGTTGGTAGGGGAACGAAGGACGACGACACAGAGATCTACAGCCAGTTGTTCTTCTGACGGCCTCGACGGAGACTTACCTCTTGCTATGCAGCACAGTCAGTCTTGCACAGATACTCGCGCCTGGTGACATGTCCAAATAAAGCTAGTTTTTGTCGTTTGACGGTAGTCAAGAGGGGTTCTTGTGGGCAAACAATTGTTGCTGTAATGTTATGGACTTAATTGATGGTCTTGTGAACCACGTCCGAGATGCTGAGCAGTCTTCGGAGAAACATGTGTTCAAAAGCCTGTATCCTGCGTTATGTATCCACGTGAAGCGTCTAGGTCTCTCAGCCGTACAGTAGTAGGTTGGATACAACGAGGGGCGTGTAGAGCCTTTACTTGGTGGGGTGGCTGATGGAGGTGCTTGTCCACAACATGCTCAGTCTGGCCATCGCTGCGGTCGCCATAGTAATTCTTATTAGGATACATCGGCCGTGGTACCTTGCTTTGACAGGGTTGCTCTCAAGTACTTGAAACTGTTCTTTTCTTCCCGCTTCTCGCCGTTCATGATGTCTTCAGTGGTTGTGTTCGTGCTGGTCACCATGATTTTTTTCAACTTCTCCGTGCTGACCTCCATCGCATATGCTCCTGCTCGTTCATAGAGTATGTTGGTGAGGTCTTGGAGTTCACTGCTGGTGCCATCCATGAAGTCAATGTCATCAGCGAAGCTCAAGCTGAAGATGGGTCTACCACCGCTGGAGATTGAGGTGTTTTAAGAGGGTCTCATGCATTGTGGTGTCAATTAAAAGGTTAAACAAGACGGAAGAGAGCAGACATCCATGAATGGCGCCTTGATGATGGCACCATTCTGACTATGGAGATGCACTGCTTGCGCTTCCGTTCAGTTCTTGGATATTTTGCATTTGCCTTTTGTCAATGCTGAATTCTCACAGAATATGCCATAGGTCATCATTCCATACGTTGCCGACTGGTTTATTTAATTCGATGTAGTTGTTGAAGAGCTCAAAGGAAGAAATATTCCACTGTGCTCCGTTCAACTCTGAATCCAGCCTGCTCTTCCGCCAGCAATTCCTCTGCCTTAATTTTCAATCGGTTGATGCGTAGCATGATTTTCCTGGTGATGAGGCTGATGGTGCGGAGATTCTCCCACAGCTAGAGGTTGCCATTTGTTTTGGTAGGGGTATGACCAAAGACTGGGTCCATTGGGCAACTTCTGTTCCTCCCAGATCTTCTAGAATAGTGACATTATTGATGCAGTCGTTTCCCATCCTCCGTTTTTAATCAGCTCGGAAGGGACGATGTCCACTCTCGAAGATTTTCCTGCCTTCAGACAGCGCACTGCCTCCTCCGCTTCTGGTCTTGGATTTTTCTGAAGGAGACTGAGGTCAGGTTGAAGCGGTTAGTTTAAGAGTTCTCTGCTGAATTATGTCCACCTGTTCAGGACTGCGGCACTCTCAGTCAGGAGGCTCCCGTCAGTATCTACTATAACACTGGCATTGGGCTGGCTTGTGTTTGTTAGGGTCCTGAGTGAGCTGTAAATCAATTTTGTTTGCCATTATTGATATATTGCTCCTAAATACACTCTTCCTTGGCCTCATTCATCTTCTCCCTAAACTCCATGTGCACTTTCTGGTATCATGTCCAAGAGTCTAGGCTGGTGTACTTCTCATGCCTCATCTGTCTTCTTTTGTCACGGAGGTCCATGATCTCGGTCTTTACCCATCGCTCGTTCTTCAGTCTCTCTTTCTTACAATATTTTTTCGGCCGATGCCAGCCCGATGTCAGTGATATTGTTAGTGATGTTGTCTATGTCATTCTCTAGGATGTTCAGGACAACACCCTTGACACCTATCTGTGCATGAAGTGCCTCTGTTATCTTTGGATATGTCAGTCTCTCCAAGTCAAATTAAATGCAAGGGTTCTTGGTGATACGCTTGTGCTTTAACTTCAGCTTGATGGTGGTGATAACTAAGTCAAGGTTACTGCCTTTGTCTGCGCCATGAAACGTTATTGTGTTTGCCTTGTTGATGCTGGACCGTTGCGGCGCCAGTATGATCTAGTTGTGTACTTACGAGTTCGGAGAATGCAAGGTCGTTGTTCCGGAAGGTTTGTGTGGGTGCAGCGTGTTGGAAAGGGGATGGCTACTGGCAAACTCAAGAAGTATCTCATATGCCAAATATACCTAATGCACTTGACCAGTCCTGGTCCAACCTTTGCGATCCGGTCGCCTTGGACAATGAGGATGTATTTGACCCTGACTATGATGCGCTCTAATTCTTCATTAACATGTCCAATCTCCTCGTCTTCGAAATTATGATGTTGGTAAGTAGACCTGGATGATGGATATGTTGTGAGGTTTTGCTAAAAACTCACTGGATTGGAACGACATGACAATACGCGCATGTTCACCCTATAGGAATAGTGCCTCATTCATACAAATACTTCATCGAGTTCAATATACGCTAAATGGCTAAAAATCAAAATGTGTTATTTCTCAATGTATCTCTCTACACAACTAAAGCGAGTTAAAATCTTACTTTGGAATACAACTGTTAATAGCAAATACAACTATCATTAGTGGGAATGTTTATCACTTCAATATTAGTTGGCGAGTCCGCCAAAAGACTAAAATGTAACTTAAAGAGTGTTCACGATGTTTCAATAAAGCCATACAAGGAAAACAGACACGCCCACGGTGTTTTTTTAACGGAACACGAGTATTATCAAACTCGGCCCATATATCATAAGACGAAATGTTCCGAGTACGTTTCATGAAGATTAGGCCACACATATGACTTTTTAAACGTGTAAAATATGTTTAATATTGCCATAATTGGAATAGTGTCCCGATTCCTTGCGTCCATGTTTTTCAACAGGCGGGAACAATTGTAGAAACTCCAATATCATACGAGCCAATCTTCCTCGAAACGTTCCTGGTAATTGGGCAAAAATGTGACTTCTTCAGTGTGAGTAAGGTAACGACATAGCCATAGAAGACGAACTGCCCGCCACTTGTCGGCCAATGTATTCAACAGACGGAAGGCATTTTCAAATTAGACCGAGATATCGTTAAACAAAATGTTCTGCGCATGGTTCATGAAGATTGGACCAGAATCGTGACTTATAGAGTGTTAGCAATGTTTCAATGAAACTAATAAACGAAAACTGCACAGTCTTCTGGCGACCATGTTTGTCAACGAACCATGAACCATTTTCGAAGTCAGCAGAGATATCATAATAACACATGTTCTTTGGGAGTTTCAGGATGATTGGACCACACATGGGACTCCTATCATGTTACCAAGGTTTCACACTAGCCAAGTTATAATAAATGCACCGTCCACCGGCGACCATGTTTTGGACCGAAACCAATTTTGAATTTTGCCGAGAAATCATTTTCTAACTTTTCTGATAAAATGTAATGAAGATTGGACAAAAAACGACTTCTAGCGTGTTAACATGAATTTTAATATCATTTTTTTTTTATACTATGAAGCAGGAAATAATTGTACTGAAAAATAGGCTTCATAACTATGTCGCTTTTGACTGCTAGTGCCAAATGTGTTAATGTTCTAAAGACGCACTTATTTTAAGGTTTATTTCTGCAACTGCGTTTCATGGAAGAGGCGTTACGATAGAAAACATAGTTGATATACTAATATTGTTTATTTGTATAACTGACTATTAAATATCTTACTGACTACAGAGTAAACAGTCAGGTCTTTACATTGCTTTCGCACACCTTAGCATGGAGTCCTCATGGTGAGTTATTGTGGTCGCCTGATGTCCGGCATCCGGTGTTTTATTGGTGTGTGTTGTCAACTCCTAGCTCGTTATTGCGCAAAAGACAACATTTGTTTTGCATCCAATCTTGATGTAACTTGGTCAGCATATTTATCTAAACAATATCTAAGCTGAGTTGGATATAAGTCACAAGCATCCAAAAAGTAGGTCCCCATGTAAAATCATAGAAACCATAGTTATCACCCTATATGTCGTTTCTTGACAATCTCTAGTCAGCGACGTTCGTCAAAAAAAATAGATCAACAGGGCAAACTTAGAAAAAACCTTGTGGTCTCTCCATATGCCACATTTTTGACTGAATATTGATTAAACGTTGTCCGAATCTTTGTCTAGGCAACGTTCAAATCTGTGTCACGTCCGTCTTAAACTATATCAACACGTTTAATCTTAGAATAACGTTGTCACCACTCAGTCTCCAGAGGGCCAAGTTTATGATTGTATCATGCTGAAACTTGATAATAATGTTTATCTTCATATTAATCGAGCCTGAGAATGAATCTTGGTCATATGTGTCCAAATGCTAGTTAACCTGGTCAAATCTAGAGAAAACCTTCTAACAATTCTCGAGGCCTCTTTTATGACTCAATCTTAATAAAAATTGGTTAGAAACTTTATCTTGACAATGTCTAGGCCAAGTTCAAATCTGGATCACGTGCATCTTTAAACTAGGTAATGAGTTAAAACCTGGTTCACACTATAGAGACCATAAATATAATGCAAACAGGATGAAACTTAGTCAGAATAAACATTTATCTTGACAACTTTTAGGTCAATTTTGAATCTGGGTAACGTTCATCCAAAAACTAGGTTACATGACCGTTGTTTCAACTATTTATGACTCAATCGGGATGGAACCATGTCAGAATATTTATCTGAACGATATCAAGGAAGAAGACGAACGTCCAAAAATTACGTAATGATGTCAAACTTGTTGGCACTTTTTATGCAACATTTATTACTCAATCTTGATGAAACGTCGTCAGAATGTATATTTGGACAACAAATAAGTTATAAGCGTCCAAAACACCGTGTCAAATTGTAGTCAAAACTAAAGAATAAGGTCAGAATGTTGATCTTGATATTGTATAGGCTGAGTTCGGATCTTGATTACGTACGTCAAAATACAAGGTCTCCTGGTCAAACTATGTTTCCACTCCAAAGGACACAATAATTACTCAATGTTGATGACACTTGGTTAGACTAATTATCTTGACAATGTTCAATCTGAGTCCCATTTAGGGTTACGTGCGTTACAAAACTAGGGGATCAGGTCAGATCTTGGAAAAACCTTGTTACCACTAAATTAATAAATTAAGCTTATGTAACATTTGAGACTACTCTTATTTATATTGAATATTGGATTGGCGTGAGTTACTTCCTTTGACAGCAATGTTATTCATGATAGTTCAGTTAACGTGTGTGAATATTATGTGTGTGTTATTCTTATGCGAAGTTCGATTAATTTAATGTCCATTTCTAAGAACGGGTCATATCACAATCGAATTGTCCGTGAGGGATTTTGAAATAATTTGACACAAACGTAAAGACGAAGTATCGCATAGAACAACCATCTCCCTACCTCAAAGGTCAACGTCACAGATAGAAGTCATGACAATAAAACAGATTTTAAAATTATTTTTTCACTATAACTTTGCCATACATTCATGGATTTCGAAATAACTTGGCAGAAATGCAGTAAATCTAAAGATGACAGGTGTCGTGTACAAGTTGTTCAATGTCACACGTTAGCGTTCGAAGATGAAAGTTGGCTAACAAACAGTTTCTTCGGACTGTTACTTTTTTATGAATCGTGCTATTTTAAGATAACTTACCACTTACCACAGCCATGACGACACTTGCGTGTAAAACCTATATCCACATATCAACGATTACATTTGGCTAAGACACAACTTGTGTAGGCTGTAACTTTTCCTTATTCATCATTCTTTAAGATAACTAACCATAAATGATAACCATAAGGAAACTGTGTGTCGTGTTTATATATTGTCTAAATTACCTCAAACATCAAGGTCACACTTAGAGTTCAAAAGTCAAATTTGGTTATAAACAGCTTGTGTTTGACATAAGCGGAGTTTTCAGACAAAGTGGAATGTGAGAGCCTCCGAACCGAATTTGGCACATGGCTTGTTTATTAAGTTTTATCCTATCGCTCTCTAACAAAGTGCGTGCGTTTTATTATGTCAAGTTTTTAACAATTGATGTCCGTAAACTCAGTAGAGCTCTTAAGGGGCATCTTCACCAGATTGTTCAAATTCAAGTTTTGTTATTATATCGGCGCTCTTTTATTCCGTGTACATTAATCTATTTTAATCATATAATAAAGAACTTGAAAAAAGGCTTAACTCAGTAAACAAGACCCTTTTAGCAAAGTCATAAATTGGGCTTTAAAAGTTATGAATGTATATCGATAGCGTGGTATAACACTTTTTCGAAAGCATCCATTTAAAATCCAAGTAACAATTATTTTGAGGTGACTAGAGGGGAAAGGAATGGGTTGCACGCAGTTACAATTCGACGAAACATGTCATGGGTTTAATTCAAACATCACTTGTCACTGGGTTATATTAATTATAAATTGTATTAACTCACATAATGATGTTTGATATTGTCACTAGGCCATTTAACTTTTGTAACCAAACTTGGTAATTATATACAAACATTGCACGAGTGATAGTCTTGTGCAAAATATGGTCACGCATTCGATATTGACTTTCCACATTTGTAAATGATTTGACAATATTTGCAATACAAACTGATTAAATAGTTAATAATATAATTAAATGCTCATACAGTGATATATAAAAAACAATTCTCGTAAATTATTGTGCCTTTATTATATGTCTCTAAAAATTGAATTTGATTCATGTACAAACATGCACATGAGTGAGAAAACCTTATTTTAAGTTCTTCATTATGGGTTACATGAATGTATTGATAAAAGGGTTTTTTCCTCAAGCCGTTGATTTGATATTACTTTAATGCATTTCCTTTGATGAGTAATGTAAAATACCGTAGTTAACTTTATTTTGCCACTTGTGAACAGTGCAAACGGTATTAAATTAAGTGTGTACAATTATCCTATTTTTTCGCTAAACGTGATTTAAAAAAAAAAGGCCCTATTCGGAATTAAGATCAGTTTGTGACATTCTTTTAGACGTGTATTGTCGTGGATACAATACATTAATTTATTGGGATTTAGCGATAGTAAAATTGGATGGGGGGACCCTTCAATGTTTATGCTCGACCCTTTAGAGTATTTACCACCTTGTTTGTCTCTCTTTCAATGTTTTTGCATTTACATACACAGTTAGTATGTTTTTGGTTATTAATTTTAAGAGTAACACACTGGTACTTGATAGTGTAATCAAATCATGTTTTATAACGATCATACCTTATGTAACATATGCTGGATGGAAGCATTAATACAAGAACTTTATTGCAAACAGCACAATTAAGTAAATTGCAAAGCACGCAGTTTATAGACCGATGTTTCACAAAAGATGATGACATGCGTCTTTCCGCCCCGACGTTTTAAAAGGTTGGCTAAATCCCCGAATTATCGTTATTTGTATTTCTAATTATAAGAAGTACATGAGCCGACAATCTACTAATTAAGCCACATTATCACGAGATACATGCACAATAGGCTCGATTTATTGTCGACGTGATAATTGTGATGAGTATGGATACATAGTGTCCCGGTTGTGTCTTTCTACCTTGTTGTGCGACGTAACAATGAATACTTCCGACACTTGCAGAATCCGCAGCCGATTCACCACGATTTTACAAAAATCAGATCTGCAATGGCAGAGAGTAACTCATGAATTATCTTAAATGCATCTACGTTGGGGCGCTGTCAGTGCGATCCGCTTGATCTCGAATCGTTTTGAACATGTTTAACATTGTCGTGGTGCTTCCCAATCGACGACTATTAACCAAAAAAGTTTGAAAACGATTGCCCATGAGATTTAGAAAATCTGAAGAGTGGTAAAACATGATAACAAACGTAATGCATCGGTTTGGTACTTAAATTATCTTGGTGAATTGCGAATCTCTTCGATAGTTTGATGCGGCTGCTTATGATGAGGATGATGCTTATATTTGAAGCATTATAAGTATTTGATATGGATCCATCGGTTAAAAATCCGTAAATCGTTAAAATGGTAACTGAACGACCAAAAGCTCGCCAAACAAAGCCGCTGTAATTGCTTCGCCCCTAACTAGGAACATTTAAAAAATCTTTAAAAGAACAACTAAAGATTTATTGTAATACGCATAATTAAATTTAGGTATATGAACATTACGTTTGCAGTTTAGCTCCGTCCCATTCACTCTCTATAGGTGTATCGTGACCTTCAATAGTGACAACCGGCTTCATTAAACGATAAAATTATGCCTAATGATACATTAAAACTAATCAGAAAACTGAACAAAATAATACAAACAAGGTTTTACATATCTAGACGACCCGGTCGATGTTTCAAGTTTGTTACGTATTAACGAATATTGTTGTAGATATTTATATCGGCCCCATGCGTATCTCGTGTTTAGAAAAGTAAGTCTATAATGGTAGCTGAGGTTCTGGTACAAACGATGCTTTTTCTTAGTTAACGGGTAAAGCGTCTGGAAAAAATCACCAGAATAAAAAAAAAGGTTTCCACGAATACATTTTAAAATGTATTAACATCAAGATTTTACATGAAGAAATTGGCACAATAACGAACGAGCTCTCCGTACCTGCGACGTTATTAAATGTCGGTCCACACATTAGAGACACTACTGACCGGTCAAGTTAGAGTATATCATAGGTGATCATTTTATCTGGTTCGATCACATCTATTTTATTTTATAGCTTTCGTCTAGAAAATGTTTTAAATATACGGACCTCATTTTCAAAGGAATTCGTCACAATAATATCTAATTATATATAGGTCAATGTAATAAAACCAAATACTGTCATAGCATATGTATTTCCTATACAACGACCTCTGTAATTCGTCAACATGCTCGTGTTCAATTTCATATTTTTCCGTTACATGATATTAACTTTAATCATAATATTGTGTATAGGTTCACATCGTCACATAAGTATATGATCTAGTATCATGACCGATACCATACTGGATTCAATTAACATAAACAGATAGTTTAATCTCAAAAAAATCTCAATAAAAAATAAAAAAAAATATATTCGCGTTTCCCTTATTTTTCATGTTTACAACATTTCATTAGATAGCAATGTTGCAAGACAAAAACACCATACAAACACAATATGTTGTAAAGACTCGTAACGAATTTTGAAAACCGGAAACCTCCATCAACATAGATACGCTTAATTACGAATCATTTTTTTGTATCCGGCTAACTGCCATTAATTGTTGATGGTCAGAAATGAGCGACAATCAACTATCGTGGATTTTGCAACCTCATCACAACATTCGAAACACAATCAACACACTTTATCCGTTTAGCATTGTGTTTTGTTACATACTGACACCCGGCATGAATAAATATTTTAAGCAACATCAATCGAAACATGTTAACTGTGATATCAATACAGCAGTTTCGAACCCATTTTGGAAAGGGCATGAATTACTGCTTCCAGTTGTTTTTCATCGATATTATGATACAATAATTGTGATTGGTGACAATTCACATCGATTCCTTAAATAATGTTAAAACACAACAGAAAAACACAAACACAAAGGATAAATAGGAGAAGAATGCGTAATGGCCCAGCAGCTATGGTGTTAACCTTATATTCCTGAAATCTAACCTCTGTTTGAGAAACATGTTCATATTCATTTTTACCAATTTTGATGGACGAGTTACAGAATTTAGAAAATATATCAATATAGAAAATCAAAAAATGTAATGGCCCTTGAGTACTATAAAGGTGACCTTTGTACACTATCCTTTATCCAATGGTTTTCGTCCGAATTTCTCTGAATTGATCTAGGGAGAAAATACTGTTTACAAACATCTTCTGTTGAGTTGAAATTTATTGATCAGCAAATTCAGGAATATGTCAAGGACTGGAACGAAAACATGTATTAGATGACGGAGGCATGGGGATTCTTAATTAGCTTTTATTGGCGATTCGGGAGGATTGAATATTGCTGTCCTTACGAGTTTGCAATAAACTAGAACATGATGCACTTTCATGTTACGACTTTCCATCATCAGTTGCCAACTTGCTATATTAAAGAACACTTAAGATACAGACCCACGTATCTGTTTGATATATATGTGATCAAAAGAGTATATGTAAGGAACAATCGTGTATGCTTAATGTAAACATGTATCGTTCTTAACGTGATATGAATTGTCGTATTTGTCTAGATATACGTTTTAAATTTATCATGTAATACACAATTACACACGAAATGCATTTCAATTCAGTAAAGTGTGAAACAATCACATTATCATTGCACAAGTCCAATATACTAAATGGAAATAAATTATGAATTGTATATTTGGTTTATGTGACAAAGTTAACACAGTTCTCGTGGTAAATAATATGCATTTAATACAAGTATTGTTGTTGTGTACACTGAAGAACATCACAGTATATCATTAACCTTTACATTCGTTACTTCAGCAAAGAATCGTAAGGTATCTGAAAGCAGCTGTTTAAGCATGCATTTCAAAGCTTGTTATTTTGAGAAACATATTTAAGCTTTGACAACGTGAATAAGTGTGTGTGTTTTTTTAATAATTAAAAACTGCGAATAAAAATAATTCAGTGTAATACATATTGTACTTGAAAATGGTTTGAATTATGGAAATATAAAACAGTGAAGATTATAATTAACACCATGTCTGGATCTAGCGTACTGCTTCACCAACCCGATATAAAATCTCAATATTTAATACATGTTTTTACTATTGGATTGCGGTAGCAGCACATGGCTAAATGAAATAAAAAAATAAACCATCAAAGTCAGTCTTCACAGTCAATCAGTTTCTGCTTGTAACAGCACACCATATAACAACAAGTATTCACACAAAAGTTCTTTGATTTCAAGATTACTAAGACAATTAGCATAAATAGACAATTATGTTCCTTGTATATGATTGTTATTCATACATACGTTTTTGTAGCATATGCTCATACTCAAACACTAACTACAATATCTTAAAAGAGGAATGCAACACCAAAAGCTTTTTTAAACTTACAGCATACAACATAGACATTATTCAGCTTTGTGATTTATCTTCGTTCTTGATTCAAAACAGTTCAATGATATAATCTTTTGTTTTTATTTGAATACAACTCGTTTTTTTGTCGTCACATAACTATTAGACGAAAGTACACAATAAAAGGTCGATTGACAATACAAAGGTGTAATGAAAATGAAAATTTCAGGAGACCATTTCTTGTTAACACCCCCGAGGGTTTTATTAATGCTTATTACATATACAATACTGGACAATGCATACAATTAACATGGATAAGCCTTGTATCAATACACGTGAAGCGATTTGCGACTATTAAATTATCGTGTGTAGATGTTTTAAGTGAGAATTAATTATCGAAAATTATCGCAATTATTACGTCGAGATACCAGACACAAATACAAACATGCCACAAGCTGTTCTAAAATCCAACACGCTTCAATGTGCTACGTATTTGGACAAACACATTGAATGCGAAACGTTTCTGACATCGAATTTAATTTTAGTTTGTGTTACACGAATAGATACTGATTTTGTTTCATATAATGTATATATTATTTATTTTGATTAGTCTAAATAAGTATACACACTATATAAGGATCAGTTTTTATTAGCTTGACATTTTTAAATTAGGGTACCTCTCATATACGTTAATTTGTCTGTGTTAAACACAATGTTGTGTAAAAAATACCACAAAACGTGTCCGACGAAACTAACAGAAACAGAAAGCGAATAATAGCTTTAGCATCAACACATTATTTCTGGCTCCATTGATCTGAGAAACTGTTAAACTGTATGTACTGGATTTTTTTTAAACATCAGTACACAATAAAATATCATTGTCATTAATGATGCCGTCTTTCCACGCCCTGAATAATGTACAGTATTTTTTTTAATTCTCTTCCGTCTTTAATTTAACCACATTCAACATATCTGATATTCGTTTAGCCCACTATATGACGCTTACCATCGTGTTAGTTGTGTGTCACTCATAGAATAAACCATAGAGTAAGAAAATATTTTTCATAAAAACAATGCGCTTTTGAAAACATGTTCACTTAGTTTTTTGCTGTTACCTTTTCTACCCTTGAACTTACTTCTTGTCATTATAAACATGATTTACAACCATAGTGAACAAAGACACAAGAACATAAAACATGCGTATATGACAATTAGACAATGTGTCCAATTATCATCACATCGTTAAGTGTATTAAGCACAATGAACTCATACAGTTGTAATACCTCCGTTTTATGTTAATTACGCCATTCCTACATTGCGATTGTGTTGTGTTTTAAGGTTATGTTAACAGTATGAGACACGAGGGAACAAACGGTCAAGTTATTAAACAAACATTCAACACAAAGGCTCATGGTTACTCGATCTTATCGGAATTTCATTATCGAATGAATATTTATTTACTATTTAGAAAGTAATAAGCAATATTCAAAATCCTGTCTCTGTAAATGATTAATTGTGTTGTTTAGTTTGATTCCATCGAAAGCCTTAACCTTATAGAGACACTCTCGAGACAACCTCGAGTTCGTTCCATTGCAAAAGACATGTCTTGGTATTTTAGAACAGATCACGGGAACGATCCTCGAGTGAGGATTGATCCCATGACCAATGCTTACACCAGATCCATTACTGAAGTAATACAAAGTATAATTTATCGTTCTGTTAATATTTCAATACGCATCTACCCTATCTTAAATTTATGTTCATACTTTCACAACGGAAAGCTTTACTGCATGTAACCAAATATTGATGTTAAAATGACCTTATAATGACCCGAGTTTGACACAAGAGATGTATCATGAACCATGTGTGAGGGTGTTTTAGAAAGCCTATCAATACACATACACCCGAGTAAAAATGTGGCACGTGCATTCATTTTAATACAATACATTTACCAGGTGAAAATGAAAATGATTCCAGGCAAAATGCTTTTATGAAATTGTAAAACGTCTAATGGAACTAACAGTTGGCAATTAAACCCTTTATATTAAACATATTTTCTTTTTGCTTTGTATCACATGCAATGGTAGTCAATTTGTTTGGTAGCTATTCGGTGTTTTGCAGTAATTGATATATAGTGCAATTAAGATTAGGATACAGTGAATCGATAAGGTAATGTAAATTCTTATTTGCTTGGAAAGATATCCATATTGATTAAAAACATTCATATATGCCAAATAATTCATTGTACAATCCTGTTTTAAGAATTATATACTATACATATATGCTTATTATAATATAAAGCAATTCACATTGACAGAATGAAGAAAAAACGTACACAAGGCATAATTGGACAGCATGTACATAAATCAGTTGCAATAACTGTTGTTGCAAAAGAATGCCGCAAGAAAGGCAATATATTAATGTGAATTGTTTATTATTTCTCGGATATTTTTGCCATAAATAAATCTGATATTGATGTATATTGACAGTCTAATGGCGTCTTGCGAAGAGAACAATTGCATTGACCATTGATAAGATAAACGAAATTCCCATCTTGTTCTGTGATAACTAATTTATAAAACCACGTCAAATCTGCTCGCGTAATAACTAAAACAAGCCCATTGATCATATATAGACAAATAGCGATGATAAATATATGCAGTGGCAACTGTTTAGCAATATTTGCGTAAATTGTGGCTTTACACATTACCCAAATCCAGTGTAACCGTGCAATTTTAATTTCGTTATAAACCCTATCTTAATCCCTTTCGAAGATTTTTTTAAATACAAACTGCTTTTTCATTGCGTTTTTGACGCATCTGGCATATTCCAATAACAATACGAACATATCAAATTATATGCCTTTAAACCAGTCTATTAAAAAATATATACATAATATACAAAGAAAAAGCTAGATTTAAGAAGTTCGCGCAAAGCAATAAATTGCAAATTCTGGATATAAATTGGTACTTTATTTAATTTATTGGAAAGATAAGTTAAATGTATGGTACACATTGTTTCCCTATGTTCACATAAATTGTTAAAGATTAAAGAAACACGGATTCTCTTTGCCAACAGGGCTCATAAACTTTCACATGTTGAGAACATAATATTTACGCTAAGCTGAATCTACAGAATGCATTAGAACCAGGTCTAACAATTCTACTCAACATTATACTGAAAATGACTTTCGATCGACCGTGTTTATTTAATATATTATAAAATGTATCATTATTATGTGCCTATATTCATAATATAACGGAGTGTTGATCTATATTGAAAAAAATCTTAGAAAATATTAGTATGAGGTGATTCCTCGTTCTGAGTAACCTTCATGTATGTTAGTAAGTATTGATTAATTTGCATATACATATGTTGTTATGTTTTATTGTACGGACACGAACATATATTTCTTGTTACTGGTTCAGAACGGAGGCGGATTATATGCCTGGTTTACATGTTCTGCCCATTTTGAGACATATATCAAGGTGTAGAAAATATATGGACTATTATTGCCAATATAAGGCACCGAACCATTGGCTGACCCTAAAACAACTCAGTAATAATATGTGTTCATAGATTGTTCATTGATGCTAAGTTCCAGAAAACAAAAACATGATTAAATGACCAATACATACACGGTTGCATGCGCTCCCCTCTTAAATTTGTGACATGCTTTTATTCTTAACTAGGAAGTATCACTCCATAATAGTTTATGTTTTTAATGATCCCTTAAGATTATTGAACGATCATGGAAGCACTGTTTCTGTTAGAGATATTCATAAATCAACAGACGAATGCATCTTCAGTAAATATAATCAACATATCATATATATACTATACGCAGTTATCAAACAATACATTTAAAGATTGTACCGATATATCAGAGTTTGTTTAATTGCAAAAACACGTTAACAACATAAATGTCATTGCCTAGGTAAAGCATAGCACGCACTGCTTTGAGCTGCAGTAAATTGAGTAAACTGAAGGCATACGCGTTAATACAATGAAACTAAATATCCGCAGAAGAAGTCTACAATTCAAAAAACGCACCATAGTGAATATGTGTTGACGTTCTTCATTTGACAAAAATAATTCACTAATACTTCGTAACTTTACAGAAATTAATCGTTTCAAGACATCTAAGGCATATTTCTTTCTTTCAATATACAAGTATATTGATGTATATGGATGCTAGAAGTTTTGTGACATTGAAACATTAGTATGATTTTGTTATGTCGATACAAACATGTATGTATAATTATGCGAAATATTCAATTTTCCAGCGTGCCGGTTTGGCTAAAATCTATTACTATCAAAACGTATTATCGCAACGTAAAACTATCTTACAGTACGACGTTTTGAAACAACTGCATAAGGCATGAAATAAATTAATTACAGTAAAATCCTAGCCTTATATTCGGTACAAAAGAATCATGCACAAATATATGCACACACGCAAATCGCATAAATCAGATAGGATGTTCTAATAACATCGAATATTGTGGTATTACAAAATACCTAAACCCGAATGGCTTATTATATCCCGTCGAGTTATTGTCATACATATAGATAATAACCCTAAATGATATTAATGTGTTTGGACAATCATAATTCTGTCTAACGACAGTATAATTGTACGGACGTTCGATAAGGAAAACGAAATTCCCATTATGTACCGTCATAAACTAATTTATAAACAATATAAGCAAGTTAAGTCTGCGCACGAAAGAACAAACTCTAAACCATCAGACATTACTACATTGTAAACAACAATTTCACGACACACTAGTGGCTATGCTGGAAGATATTGTATGCCAATTGCTTGCTGGCATCTTATACGATTAGTTACACATTTGTATTATAAACCAAGAAGAATGAAAAGTCTTGACATGACATTCACTGTTCTCAAAAGAACCTTATGGATACCGTCATGTCTCAGCCACCACATATTGAAATGGTGCAGTTAGCTTTGAAATACGCCTGAATCCCCGTGAACCAAATATGTGTTTATTTAATGTTTATAGTATGTGCACATCTTACATTTATGCATATAACCAACGGTTAATTTATTCGGTGAATACGTAGATGTAAGTGCATATTTGACATTAAGATGTTATTGCCTCTATGACATCAAATTGCCCAACAGTAAAGTGTTCTAACATGATCATATCTATATTTATTTATACATTTACATATTCTTGAACGCACAAGCAATTTAGATAGAAACCGTTTAAGCCATTAATGTATCAAGATATATAACACAAGAAGGCAAGCCTAACTAGGTTAAAACGTCTGAGTTGTGATGAAACAGTCATGCTTAATGTAAAGATCGTTTCGAATATATAATGGGAGTTGGATGTCAATGAGGCATACTTAAAACCACGTTACATGTCCCGTATTTAGGGGAGATAAAGCGAGACAACGCACTGTGCTAACAAAATGATGGATCCGACAATTTAATTACCAAAGGAGACAGGACAGTGTTGTTGTGACTCGGTAATGTGGTTCTATTTGGAACAATGCCTTACATCTTATCAAGTATTGTATGTGTTTTGTAATTACGCTAAAGAACACATGTTAATGCATTATTATATTAACTCATGTATGAAACAGTTGTTAAATTATTGTCAATACTTTACTTTTGCATTATCTCTATACTCGAACGCTTCAAAACACATTGGGCAAGTTGACGACCTAAGATAAAATGTAAGCATAACGATAACGATATGTTACTAGTAGTGTTTGCATAATAAAACAATATGTGTCTATGGGTAGTGTTAACAAAACGCAGTTCCTGTCCATAAATATGTTAAAGGAATTTATATTTCAGTTATGTTTTCATTTATTAGTATTATTTATTTTAGCATGTCATGGAACTAACATTTATTATGATCTGTGTGACATGGTACTACTGTACAACATGTTGATGCTATTATTCCTTTAAAAATAAATCTCTCTGAATAATGACTTACATAAAAGAACAATCTTACTCTGTTTTTAGACCAATCACAATAGTATACTGATGGTATATGTTTATGAAAAATGTTGGTTGTCGTAATGTTTGTATTTCTGAAACAAATATTACGTTATTGTTTGCAGACAAATTGATGTAACGTATTTTTTTTGAAGAAAGGCGTGTATTTGAACATGTCAAAGAAATCAATTGCAATGTTATATGTTTATGACTTCTTTACTGCCAAACATGTAAACTTAATTGTATGATTCATGAAATACTTGTAATACATTTATTTTTATGTTTGATTTATGTGAATTTTATTTCTATGGTCGTGTTAGTTGACGAAGTTATACAATACATTGAATACTTATACACATGTCTTGTAGTTCAGCCAATATGGTGTCCCTCTTCGATAACAATGGTTTGAGCGTTATTTTTGTTTTCCAATTTCTTTTAGAAAATTTAAAATTATCGGCACGTGTTTTGTTGTATCGTTTCCTTATTTTATTTACAAGATTTACCGTTAGTTATTCAGCGGTAAGTTCCATCAAATTATAGCACAAATGTCATCACTCATTTGCATAAAAACTTTTTATTGAACGAATAGTTTTGTTTTAAATGTTAGTTTTATTTTATTTTTTGCATTGCAATATGCGTCATAATATCAAGTTGTGTCTATTTGCAATTAAATCAGTTATAAGTACGTTGGAGAAATCAGAAACTGATTTATTTCACTGACACTTCTTTGAGCTTTGGTATTTCAAGCCTGTCACAACGGAAACAAGTAATAATTGAATTATTAATTTATACATCAATCGTATGGTAATTGTTTCCGTGTCGTATATCTCATGAAATACAAATTGTTTCGCTCGGCATTGGACATACAGGTCTTAAGGTGCTTTAATACAACAAGTCATTAGCTTGTTTTATTTGCATTTTGATTTCTGGAAATATTCAAAATTACCAAGTACAATCTGTAAGCCACCAGGTTATTCACTGTTGATTTCCATCTATGTCGCTCTCTCAATTACACGTGTATTGACTTTCCGCTACGTAAGTTGTTATATTTGTTTATTGCCCTCTAGATCAAACTGCAAAAGTAACTGCAGAAGCTTAAAACTATTATCTAATTTCAGAGTAAAATACATAAAACCGATATTCAATCTTCACATTTAATATATTAATTTCAACAATGACGCGGTCTTCATAAACATCATGATATATAATTGCCGTTGCCTTTACCTTAAATCCATAAAACATACTGTTAAATTAGACAAATTACTGTAATACATTTAATAAACATTTTAAAAACTAAGCATACACATAGCGACGAACATAATAATTAAATATCGATAACATGCATTTAGGTAATGTATAAGGATTATTAAGCCTGGTTTAAACTTTTCAGACACCGTACATTAAGTGAAAGTAGGAGGAGGAAATGGTTAGGAAATATATTCCAAGACAGATATAATTATGTCAATTATTTATTTCTTAAACAGAAGTATTATAACCGTAAATATGTTAAGTTGATTTCACAAACCAATAAATGGCAAAACATTGCAGTTATTTATAAATGTTTTAAGTGAATCATCCAGTGAAAACTAGGAAAAAAGGAATCAGTTGATCATCTTTCAAATGAATATATAGTGAACAGTAATCAACCATGTTCAGCATTCGTGTGTGTGCATATTGCAAAGGGCATCAATTCTTCTGGTGATAAAACAAATTTCGAATCAGTGCCTTTTCATTAGTCTATCATATGGCTATCATGTTTTTATCAATCCCACATTTACAGACACATTATAGCCATGTTCACTAGTGTGTTTTATTTAACTTTTAATTTATTTGATATAGACCAAATTGTATGTTCATTTTGTTATTTATATGTCTCTGACAAAGCCTCACTTGTCATTTAGCATAAGAAGTGGATGTTTTCAAAAGAAGCTTCAATCACACATCCTAAGCTTAATAACTATTTAGTATATATGATTTATAAAAACAAACGTGTTTACCAAATGTGAACAACGTTAACTAGTAAAGCAATCGATCAGTAACTATCCACAACAGAGCACAAAGAAACTGCAACGAGTTTATAATCTGAACACTCAAGTTGAAAAATGGGTCCAGCTTATTGCGTTGAAATATCATAGACGAAAGCTTTCTTGCAACAAATTATGTTGCCAAAAATGCTATAAGGAATATGTTTTGCATCCTTATATAATTATATAGTATGTCTGCACGCAATGGGAATAGAGCGGCATCGAGATAGTTAACCGGTATCGGGTGCACGCAAGACGTGTCTGAAGAATAAATTCTGAACTATCAAGACATCATAGCTTGTTTTTCTCACATTATTAGCTGTTGTTTGTTATTTGTGTAAATTAATGTTAACTTTATACTCTAGGCAGCTGCTCGCACAGTATTGCACAAAAATAGAACATCCTGACGATATTCATGGGATGGGTGACAACTATAAGGGCATCTTAACACATCATTATTCATTAACTTTCTTACGAATACACATTTATTACATTGCATATAATTTTAGTAGAGTATGTTCTTTTCGTAGACGAGTTTTCAAGTCATCATAACGAGAAAGAACGCTTTGACCTTGAAAAAACATGTATACATTTATCGTGCGAAACAGGTTTAAAAAGATACATATTTTTTATATATTCTATAAAAGCTTTTTATAATTGAAGAGTTTTCTTTTAAATATTCCCCAGCGATACCGATTTTTTGCAGTTTGTTGCATTATTGAATATTATATGTTAACTTGATGCCGAATTTTGCAGAGAAAAATCATTTTTATTGTTCTCAATATCCCTATAAATCCAATATTACCGAGTAAACATTCGCCAAGTGCATTCATTCCAATACAATACATTCACCAGATGGAAATAGACCCGGGCAAGAGGTGATAATGCATTAATGCAATTAGAAAGCGTCTCATAAAACTCACCGATGGCTATGAAAACGTTGAAGGGACGTTCTCATTACAAGAAATCAGTGTAAGTGTTGAGCCGCATTGGATGGTAGCAAATTTGTCTAGCAACCATTTGGCAGTTTGCAGTCAACCATTAAAATTTGTACAGCATTTACACGTATAATACTTTCCACCAAATTAGTAATTTGTTATTATTTTCGTATGATGTGTCTCTCTGTGTTTATTTGTTATGATATCAACTTTGCACACCATAGCATGCTTTTTTCTGTGATGTAAAGATATGGGTCAATACAAAGATTATAGTTGCGGAGTGATCTGTTTAGTCATCTGAATCATGGATATTTCACAGTATTCTTTATTATTGGGAGATATGTCAAGTGAGGTAGGCTACTAAATATTTCCATTGTTGAATGTAAGTGACGTTTTAAGTGCTAGAGTAAACTTAAGAACTTTCTAGAATATACAATGGTTAGATAAATATCAGGCAACGCATTTCAAAATTCAAAGTTGCATTGCGCTATACGACAATTCATATTTCTGGTAATGTATGTCGATTGAAAAAATATATTTTTGAAGTGTAATTTCCTGGTACGGATATGTATGCACTTATTATCATGGTTGCATAGCAGACTACTACAATTAATACACTTTTAGTGTATTGTTGATAATGAAAATCTGTATTTTTGTCTTTAATCACAATTTATTGTGATTTTGTATATTTCATTGGCGTCAAAACGTTCTTAAGTTTATCCAGGTTACAACACTTTTCGATAACATATTGTCCGGTTTAAGACAGCTTATTAACCGGTCTGCTTATGTTTTGTATGCCAACTTATTATTTAATTAATTATTTATGTTTTATCACATGTTTTGGCATTTCAGAACATGTATTTTCGTGTGTTTCATACTTTAACAAGAAAACTCTTTTTATAAGCACATTTGAATGTAAATGAATCCAAACAACATATAAATATGTCCCATGAATAATTAAACAATCTTCACTGTATTTGTATGTTTTTTATGATAATGTTTTAATACAGTGAAAACTAAAATTGCCGGAATGCACATGACAAGGCAAACATTGCATACAATGACTCCTTATATTAATACACATTTATACTTCTTTGTTGCCATATAATTGTGCAGAATGACATGATACCAAAATCGTGAATGGTCTATCATGTTTCGGCTATTTATGACATAAATATATAAACGTGTTATTGATTTACATCGACAAGGTAGTCATAGCAGTCATAGTCTAGCGACGAGATCACTTGAACAGGCTCGCAATATAGATAACGATATTTCCATCATGTTTTGTAGTAAACTAATGTATAAACCCACGTTGGATCTGCTCGCGTAATAACACTAACAATAACTCATTTCACATATATATAAGAACTTCATGAAGACAAGAAATATAAAAGGAAAACTTAAACAACAGACAATATTGTTAAAAACGTGTCGTTCCAATGCGATCAAAAATATTGTATTGTATTTAAATATAAACACTATGGTACACGTGCCTTAGAAACACGACCTCTTGCATTATTCATTTGATCCAATGTTTCTTAGTTGCATTTGGTATGTCCAATTAGGTCCATACATACAATACAGGCAAATGCAAATGTTGGCGAGGGCTCAGCAATACACGATCCAATCGGAATTTCATAAGAAAATGAATATGTTATACTATTTAGAAAGTAATAAACCAATATTTAAAATGAATTACCTGTAATTGTGTTTATTTGTTTTACATAAATTAATCTTATTATTCTGTACCAAAACAACAACACAAATATCCGTTTAGTTATTGTATTCACTTTTAAATAAACACATTAAGTTAAGTATATACATATACATGCATCTGTAATATAAGTGTAACGTATTCGCCTGTCTAAATAAACTGTTTTCTGTTCATTTTGGGTAACTACAATTTCACAACAAAATATTGGTTGCAAATAATGTTTAATGTGTTTAAACGCGTGATGTATAGTTGTATTGCATCGAACACATTGCACCAATAGAGACACTATCGAGACAATCTCTAGCCCGTTTCCTGGGAGAAGCCAGGACGCGGTATCATTGAATGCTCCCCGAGTGGGGATTGAGCCAGTGACCAAGGAGGACACCTTATCCATTTGATAATTACGACATTGTATAACCTCTCGTTCTCGGAATATGTGTCATGAACAATTTGTGATGATATTTTAGAAAGCGTTTAAATAGCCTAAGTCTCATCCGTTTTTTTTATGGTACGTGACCAACAATTAGTTACAGGCCAAAGACATACGGAAACAAGTCTATGATTTATAACTCTAAATTGTTTATAATTAACCATCTTTATTTGTTACGTGATTTTTGTAATCGAATACAACAAATAATGCAATCAATTTGAAGATTAAAAAAAAATCAAACCATACGTGCTGGAGGAAAGGCTTAATCATTTAAATCTGAACATCGTTGATTGCACTATGTACATCATCATCCGTTTCCATCTGATTTGATAACAAAGCACACATCAGATCGTAATGTTAACAGTAAATAAAATATACTTGAACAATAAACGCCTAATATTCATAGTGTCATATATAAATCATATCAAAGGGACTGTTAACCACGAATGACGAAAAGAGAAAATTTCTAAAATACCGTATTTTTTTTACAATTCTTAGTTTATATTGATTAAAATATCACCACTGGTATATAACATTACTTGATTTTTTTTGATTTTTTTTTATTTTTTACTGGGTATGTCTACCAGGTTACTACCAGTTATAAATAACGCGAGTTGATTGATCAACATCGTCACATAGTAAACACAGGAATTTAAATTGTGCATGCGTAGTGAATTGTTTGTATTTTATATATAAAATGATCAATCTACATGCGTTAGTTAAAGTGTGTATATCGTTATGTCACCTATTTTCGCGATGCACTTTCGATTTCACATCGCGAAATTTTATTACCGAAAATACTAAAAATATTAACTTTTTTCAAGTAATGTTATATACCAGTCGTGATATTTTAATCAATATAAACTAAAAGATGTAAAAAATACGGTATTTAAGAACTTTTCTTTTTTCCTCATGCGTGGTTTACAGTCTCTTTAAGCCAACCCCGTGGTCTTAAACATGCAACACGAGTGTATGTCAATACATAGACTTTACAGAATGTACGTTAGAAAATGTTTTTACCTGCACATTATTGTAATGATGACACACACACTTGTATTTATATTAAATTGTTTTTCCATGTTTTATTCAACTTTGGCGACGAGTTGTTTACTATTTGAATAAAAAAAAAACATATCCATATTAATTGCAAACATTCTTAAAAGACTCATGTGTCATTGTAAAATCATGTTTTAATTCAAATACATAATTCATATATGCTTATTATAATAATACATACTTAACATTGACAGAATGAAAAAATACACGTTCACAAGGCATAATTAGACGGCATGTATAGAAATCAGTTAATGTATTGCCAAAGAATTGTGCAAGTCTGGGAATATATCTTAAATGTGAGTTTTGTATTATTTCTCAGCTATAAATTGCCAAAAATAAAGATGATTTTGATTTATATTGTAAACCGTAATGGCGTCTTACGCCGAGACCAATTGCATTGGCCATTGAGAAGAACAACACAATTCCCATCATGTTCTTCGATAAACCAATTTAGAAAACCACGTCAAGTCTGCTCGCTTAATAACTATTACAAAAGCCCATTGCGCATATATAGACATGTAACGATGACAAATGTATGCATGGGAAAATGTACAGCAGTATTTGCTTTAATTGTGGCTTTTAACATCACCAAAAATGCAGTCGTGTAATTTTTGTTTCATTGTAAACCTTATCTTAATCCTTTCGACGAATGTTTATAAAAATTGCTTTTTAATTGCGTTGTTGACGGATCTGGCAAATGGCAATAACAATACGAAAACTGTGATGCACATCGAAATGTCATTGCATCAATTCAATGTAATGGCACCATCAAATCCAGGTTTTTGCATTCAAACGGCTCTACATAAAACAGGTATACATACACAGCGCAATAGCTAGATGTAAGAAGTTCGCGGAAAGCAATAAATTGTAGATTGTGGAAATAAATTGGTACTTTATTTAATTAATTGGAAAAATAATTAAATTTATGGAAACCTGGTTTTTCCATGCACTCATAAATTGTTCTAGATTTAACGAATACGGATTTGCTATGCCAACAGGGCTCATAAATGGTCGCATGTTGAGCAGATATGTTTAACGGCTGACTCTTCAGAATGCAATAGAACCAGTTATCATAATTCTACTCACATCTATACTGAAAATGACTTGTCGATGGACGTTGTTTATTTAATGTAATATGATTCGATACATACTATAGGTGCATCTATTCATAATATTAAGGAGTGATTATCGATATTGAAATCATTATAAGAATGTTGACGTATTGTATTTATGGGTACTGGTTCAGAACAGAGGCGGATGCTGTATGGCAATGCATGGTTTATTTGTTCTGCCCATGTTGAAATATATAGGTGCAGACGATAAATTTTCTAGTATTGCCAATAGAAGGCGTCATACGATCGTCAAACTCTAAGACATCTCAGTAATCATATTGTGTTCATAGATTGTTCATAGATGCTTAGTTCCAGAAAACAGAAATGATTAATGCCAAATAATTACATGGCTGCATGTATTTCCCTTTAAAATGTAAGACATGATTCAAGTCCTTACAAGGAAGTATCATTTCATAATGATAACTGTATATATGATCCCAAAAGATAAGTGGACGATCATAGGACGTTTTAGTCATTACTTTATCACGATATAACACAAGAAGACAAAACTCAATACGTTAACACGCCTGAGTTGTGATTAAAAAGTCATGCTCAATGTATAGATCCCCTCTGTTGTTTGTAAACAAGAAGAACACGTCTGCTGTTTAAGGACAAGCACGGCAATGTTTAACCCTCTTTGACCTTGACTCATATATCATTATTGTTCAAGAATCTCACATTGCATTTTTTATGACGAGCCGATCTTTATCTTGGACCATGTTTTTACGGACATTTCTGTATAGTGTTTATCTATCAAAAGTATATCGTTATGGTATGTTCGATATTTTAGAATGGTTTTTATTTTCAAACCGCATAGTACAATTGCCCGAAGAATTGAACCTCCATGTTACAGGGGTCATGCGTATACGGGAGCTTACCGCGTTTAAGTGAGGTGGCGGGAGCAAAACTTCAAAGATGGCGTCGTGTTTTGGGTTTTCTTGAAGTAGGGGGATATCACACCCGGTAAGCCCTTTTGTATATATTTTTTTAATGAATACGCCCTTTCGGCTCTCCTGTGTTTGTGCTTCCTCGCTTTTTGTTTCAAGATCGTAGACGTCGGGATAAAAAAGTTCTTGAAGGAAAACCGTCTACAAATCTGTTGTCTCCTTACGTGAAGTTCGAGAAATGGGATGTACAAATATCATTTTCTCGTATAATACACGGTTTTTGACGCACGTGTACGGTAAAATGTAACTAAAATCATGATTATTTTATTTTCCCGACGCCGTTATATCTCTTATAACTAATTTATGCCAAAAACTATTGGTTTAAACCCTCTTTTTGGAACTTTCTTCATTTTAAGCACATTTTTGGACATGACTTCCAAATGACCAACAGCTCTTTCCTATGTTTAAGAGCTTGACAGAAAAAACCGTCCAATCTGAAATAAAGTGTATATAAGTGTGCATCGATGTTAAAGTTGTACAGCAAGTAACACGGTGCAATATACGTGTTTTCTCAATCATGTGACTTACTTTAGATTTATAATAATTCTGTAGGAGTAGCCTTACGACCGACTGAACCATTTCACATATTTTTAGTCCATAAGCCGTCCAAAAGAGTATATTTAAAAAGAGTACAATAAGTTGATTAACCCAGATATATAGCATTCATGTTATAACTAAATTTCCATGAATGGTGTAATTATTGTAATAACTCAAACTCAGACTAATGTGCAGAAAGTAAACAGAAGTCATACTATTTATTGAATTATCTACATCTAATAATTGTGCGAGTACATGTATGCTTGTTGCGTGTATACTTTATTTGTTTGACCGTTTTTTTTAAATGTCTAAGCAGTTATTTCCCTTAGTTCAAAATAATCCATGAAGATTCAGGCAAAGTTAAGAAGTCTCTCAGGTATTTGATGTCAGAACATCAGGCCTTGAACTCTAAAATGAAGTTGTCAACAAGAATTTGAGAGAAAGGTTGAAGGGCGGAACGGTAAAGTTTAAAAAAAACTTAACCGACCTCGCAATTGTCTTATCCCGGTTTGTAAATATGAACGCCTGAACTTTTGTTTTGACTATTTAAATGACGTCACAGACACAGTAAAATAATAGTTTAATGTTGTGGCATATAATGTGCTTGCTATGTGGATAAGCCGAAATTTAAAAGACAGTTTCTGATTTTTCTTTCTATAAATAATATAATTTGTGTATGATTGTATCAACCAATTGAATGTTTACATACGGCTAAAACACGGTATTGGTGCTGAAAGTAGTCCCACTTACTCAAAAACATGAAATTGTAGATACAGCATTTCCTTGGAGTTATTTTTAAAGCTCAGGGTATCCCCTACTCAAATCGAATTTTATTTAATCATGCACGCATTAGTTTTTTTTTCTAACATTTTCATCCTATGGTATAATACAAGTTACAGACACTACACTAGTCATATAACATGCAATAAAAACATAACAGAACTTCAAAACTTAACTTATTTCTACTGTAACATCAACTACTGGTTATATACTGTTGAAATAAAGCAAAACACCAAAAGTGATTACTATCTTCACAAACAAAATCAACGCATTAATGAATCAGGTATCAGACCAAAAGAGAACCAAGCAAGAAACTTTTCTTTTACGTTTATAATAGGAACACAAGATTGCTTATTAGGCATTTATCTGAAACCAGAAAGTATATTCAAACAAAATAAATCGAAAAGACTGGTTTGAAAAAAGCATAAATTTTCATAAAAGGTAGAATTGCATGCTCATACATTTTGTTACAGACACTACCAAATTATATGATTTCAAAAACAGTTTCAGAATGGCATGTATCATGAAAAAAATGCACTATAAAAGCAAGTTTACATAAAAACAGTGACTTGAACATTATAGCAAATGATTTTTGATCTGTTAGAATTTTAGTTAAAACACAGTTTTGCAAGTACATGTCCTGAGTTGGTTACAGACACTGCACATGTATTATATGGGGTAACAAAAGCTGTCCAGGAGACTTTGAGCTTGACAATCCTCAGTGCTGGGCACTTAAAAGTCAAAGAAGACTAATCTGACATTATTAGTTTGGCATCTCATATGAATTGGAACAGTTGTATAGAGTTTCAGATGAATATGATCTAGAATTTCATTATGCAGAAATAAGCATTACCGAATCTTGTGCGGAAAACTTTCCAAACATTTCAGTGTCGAAAAAATGTAATTTTGCGAAGCAGCAAATCAGTGATGTATTTATAGACCCTTGTTACTCTAGCTATCGAGATAATCACGGAGAAGTTTTAGCTTTAAGAAATATTTGCCCTGAATTTGAATTTGAGATGTCCACTTTCAATAATATCTCTGGAGCTTGTGCACTAAACAAGATGACATCTATTGATTCCTGTAAACAGTCATCTCTTCCAGGCCAAATTTGCCTGGCTTTCAAAATTAATGTATTTCAATCTGATTTCTGTTCCAAAGAAAACACTAAAATGTCCTTTGATTCCATTCTTTTGCTTAAGCCTAGCAGCTACGAAGGCATCACAGTTGTATTTTAGCTTCTCATATTTTCCTTTCTTCTCCCTATGCTTAATCTTCATGCAGCCAAACCTAGTCTTATTATATCTTTTCTTATTTGCTTGTTTATCTTTGCTTCCTGAAAAAAGAACGGAAAAAAATCATTTTCCTTTTTTCAAAGTTTTTGCTACTAATTTAAGTATAAGAATGTTAATTTATATAGTGTAAAGCTTACAGTGCGAATGTCTTTATTGATCCATTCATAAGCAAAGAAAATAATTAAATGCAGCCATTTGGATCTAGGTAAAAAACAGAAGTTACTTTACGCATGGTTTAAACTCATCACTTTAGCTATAAAAATGATTTCATATGCTCTTTGATAGCATGAACAATAATAAGTATAATGTGTAGGCATTGTAGTGGCTGTAACCAAATGACCATCAAAACAAACTGTTTGATATTTTGTCTGATCTCAGTAAATTCTCAATTTTTTTTTGTTGGGATTTACTGTTCACATGATATTTAATGCAAAAAAAATATGTTTCCTATTGCATATTCTAGAAGATAATTGAAAAAAATGCCAGTTTATAGAAATCTACACTATGAAAACAATTTATCTACATTATTATGATAAATATTTCAAATTTCAGACATAAAATTTCTAAATAATGCACCTAAGACATCAGCGATGTAATACAAAACACAATTTTGTTGCATTTTACTCACATATAAGGGAAACGGTTTAAAGCTTCCAGAAGGAGGTTATTGGTTACAGACACTACGAAATTTAGCGTAGCATAATCAAAACGATAGATACATACCTGAGTCATTACCAGACGTTTGTTCTTGTCTTCTCTCCATATTAAAGGGTTGTATCATAGTAAAGAACACAGGCATATTTAGATGAATCATTTCAGAAAAAGAAAATTATGTTATATTGTTCCTAAGTAAATAGTTCATAAAATAATTCCACAAGAATGCTTACAATATTTCATCCCAAGAGGTCTTGCACTACCTTTTTTGCACATTACACTATTGCACAATGTATGATATAACATTCCAACATAAAAGATGGAACTTTCACATGAGTTAAGCAAAATATTTATGAGAAATAGAACAGGAATTGTTTTCCTTCATTTTTTTACACATTTATGTAGTGTCTGTAACTTTTTTTAAGTAGTATTTTTCAACAATGATACTATTTAGCAAGGCAAATTTCAGCCAACTTAGACATTACATGAATACACATTTCCTAATGTAGTATTTATACTTTTGCATGAAAAAACTTCCAAACTATTGCCAAATAAATTTTCATTGGTTACAGACACTACAGAATTTTAAGTAAAAAGATTTACCAATGAACTATCATTCATGCTAAAACCCCGACTTACATGTATCTTGTAGTTTGAATGGTTTTGTACTTATCCTAATACATAACTGAATATTTAATGTTAATGCAAGTTAAATTTACTGAAATTTTGTAACAATAATTGGAGTATAACAATAAGTATATTTTTGAATTTTAGTGTTGAAATAAAATCCCTGCTGGTAGTATTTTACTGATAAAATCCATAATATTTTACCGATTTCATTAATTCAAGCAGCAAATCGTACCGGATAAAAGTTTGCATCATTTGTTGCTGATATCAAGAGCATTTGTCATTTAAATCAAAAGATTGTTTCAAGTGGGACTGCATAACGCTAAAAAAGGACATTTTCAGAGCATGCTTCAACGTTTTTATCAAGAATGGGTAACACTAGCCTCTTGAAATTTTCAGGAAAGTAAGATGGATATATGCCAGTGTAGTGGACCTTTTAAAATTAATTACTATCTTGTATGATTTTTTGTGCCATGGATATAGCATAATAAAATGCAAATCAGCACCAATACCGTGTTTTAGCCGAGAGTTGGTTTAATTATTAATATAAGGGAATACATAATAAGCTACAGAGCACACACAATTTACCAACATCAAATCTCAATCAATCATGTCTTTCAGTTCAAAATCCTGGCTGCTTATTATGAGAAATAAAGGTTAAAGTGACAAAATGGCAGAACCATGCAATTAAAATGCAGGGTGAATGAATTTTGAGTAAGCCTTCCCCTGCATGGCTCTCCATATTTTAAATAAGTACTGTCAACATTTTACAGTTTTTAAAGTTGATTTTTATTTAAGAAAACATAATTCTCGAAAATTTGTTTTATTTTACGATTGTTTCAGGTGAGCATAGCGTAGTCAGTATGGTGTCTTTAAGATCAAAAATAAAAAAACTAGCATACTAAGTTTCAAAGTGATGTGTGTGTATTCTTAACTTAAATTTTACACACACAAAAATGTCCAAAATACACATAGGTCATTATCTGTTATAAATATCATAAAATGCACTGAAAATTCATTTTAATTGATGTATAAATAAACTTGATAAACAATGCTGATTGATATGCTTGATCATGTTTAGCATCCCAAACTAAAAATCTAAAGCCCCTGGAGAATCTTAAGATTAATGTTAAACTAAAATGACATAACTATTTTGCTAAAAAGAGTTGTTTTAAAAACCAATAGGGAGACTAAAATAATGTGCTTCATACAATAAATTGAATGATGGAAATATGTATTCTTGACAGTTTTCTTTCTTGGTATGTTGACCTTATAATGATATGAACATCTTTTCAGATGATGGAGGTCTCAGACGGCTTAACTTGCAGTGTTTGCAATAAGAATATTAAAATTTAAAGAGGACTCACAAATAATGTCACCAGTCATGGACCAAGTTATTTTAAATGTGACATTTGCAACAAAGATTCTTCTAATAGAGATGGACTACAACATTACCTTAAGACACACCAAACAAAGAAACATGTGTAGTCATTGTGGAAAATTGTTCAGCAAGCCATATTGGCTTCGACGTTATGAAGAAATTAATCATGAAAATATTACCTCATCCACATTTGAATGTGAAACATGTGGAAAAAGGTGTCAAGCACTCCTCGGAGATTGTTTTTTTAAGAACCACATATAGAGCGCGAAATGCCTAACAGTGAAATGCAGAAAATTTCTGAATTCCATTAGTATTAGCACAAACGTATAACATGGAAAAAATATGAATGCTTACATTCCACGTGTCATTCACCATCCGGATTTATTCTATCGCTCTCTGTGTCTTTTTTTTTCTCTGGGAAAACAAGTAGGTGTTGTGGGTTTTACTACAAATGCGCGAGTTATAGTGACTCGCTTGAGCCATTACCCGTTTTTACCGACAAAATGTAGACGCTATTTTCCCGCATGGCTTGCCTTTCGTGCATTACCGGTGCAGCCAATTGTATTCGGTTGACTTGCAACTGCGTTAACACACATGTGGTCATTTATGTTGAGTAAGGGTGAGTTTAACGATACACGGGGTATTTCCAGTATTCCTTACTTGCTTATTTACGCTGGACTGCGTTTATTCAGTACACAAAAGCTAAGGACAAATGATGAATACGTAGTTACATTTGTCTTATGATGCATGGAATGTTTGCGGAACAAATATTGGCATTAGTGAAAATATACATATTCATACGTTAAGATACACATTCGTATATCATGCAGATTCGATGATTGATTCACGGAATGTGCGGTCGAATTTAATACAAAAACTTTCTCAACATTTTTAAGAGTATTACTACTCATTCATAATTCATGTGTTATTTTATTTTCCAAACCGGTATCAATTTAAGCTCGGATTTCGTCGTATATGTAATTAAAATCGTACAGAGAAGCTTCAGTAACATGTACGTTGTATATATACATATGTAGTCAGTATATTCACATGTTCAACAACACTGATTCCCCAACATGTGCTCATTTCCACATACATTCTATTGTTCGTTATTGTATTTTGTTTGAAAAAAGTATGACCATGCGGACAAATTTGAAATGCTAATCAGCATTAACCTTGTACAATTATTACCCTCGACGTGCATAAATTAAGTGCCAAACAGGATATTTTAGGACAAGAAAATAACAATTAAACAAGAGATTAAAATACACATACTTGATATTTTATTTCATTTCTGTAATTAAACGAATTATTATGAAAACCTTCGGCTTCGGCCTATCAACGTTTTTGGGCTGAGTGGTCAGTCACTAGTATGCGATGAGGCACTCACTGGTTTGTTATATGTCTAGTATGTTCAGTTTGAAAAACAATCTAAATAACTTCTGCACGAACTATCGGCGGATTTATTGTATCAGTTCCCTTTTGCAGTATTTTTTTCGTGTATCTTGAAGAAGGGATATTGCTATCAAAATAAGCTTAGTTCACATTTTAGTTTATCATTAGAAATGATCAAATACTTTTGATCATGAAGTTGAAATATTGCACGAGTAGAATGTTGTTCATCTTGATACGCAGAACTTATTCTCCTTCTACCATATCGCGATTCATGTACGTATACCCCACGGGGTTGTTTTGATATCATGTTTCTTCTCCAGCCATTAGCGTGATATGTTTAGAACTGTTTGAGTGCTTTAACTATAACCACAAAAGAACCACAACAGTGAGTCATTTATCTGCAGGGATAACATTATTAAGACACCATAAGCGATACATTTACATGAAATACAAAATACGAGGACATATTAGTAAAATTCAAATGTCAATTGGTTCATAAACATAAGTTGTTTTATACTTCACGATTATTAACTTCATTAAATACACGTTCATCTACTTTTGCTTATGATATGAACACGACCGTAGCTGAAATTCGGTGTTTCTAAATATGGACTCATTCGCAAATTTTAAATATTAAATGTGTTTGTCACATAAAGCAAGCGAAAGAAGAATTAATTATGAACAAACACAAGATGTTTGCAGACTTTATAAATTGTCACACACAATTCTTTCAATAGTATTCCGTTATGAAACGTAACACTGATCACGTAATAACTCTAACAAAATCCGAGCGAGCATATAATATACAAACGGTTAAATGAATATTCATTGCAAACGGTACAACACCTTTGCTTAATTTGTTTGTAGGTAAATCCGAATAAATTTAATAACAATCGTTTTTAACTGAGCAGTGTTCACAAGTCTGAAATGTATCTGTTATAATACAAAAATAAACGGCGACGATACTATGGTGCACGAATTCTTTAAAACGGCACCAAAAATACAATAATATGTGTTCAGATTAATTAAATAAGAGAACATTCACATACCAAGAAAAACTGCTATATGTCTGTATTTCGCTTGAATAGTTTCTTCTTATAATCATTTAGTTCTGTATTTAATTAATTGCAGTCATATATTTCTTTTTCTTGCCCAATACACCCATAGACCGACACAGTTTATGGGTTTTCTTTGCCAGCAGGACATATAAATGTTCACTTGTTAAATATATAGTGTTAACGGTAACAAGTGCAGAAAATATATGGACCAATAATGCCAATATTATGTACATCGTATACATCTTTAATGATTTGTGTTACAATCAAATAACTATAAAAACAAATCGAAATCATATCGATGTTCTCGCATTTTCAGAATGAATTCATGAGGTTTAAAATTGTCAAAAAAGGCAGACCATGCTTTCAGAACTCAAGAATTGATAAAACAAGTGTTACGAATGTATTTAATTTTTTCATAATTACACAAATTCAAATAAAAGTGAATATTCCATTCGGATAGGCAGTATTTGAGGAATTTCTTTATAAAAGCATAAAAAAACCTGAAGCAAATTCCACAAAAGCGACCATGTTCGAGTTGTGAAGTAACTGTCATGATTATTTTTTAAATCTTCCCTCCTTTGTTTGAACACAATTGATGAATATTTGCTTGATTAGAGCATTTTCTGGACAACCAGAACAACGTATAGGTCCCCTATGCCATTGGATCATACATCCTTGTGGTAAAAGAAACTTGACATGTCCTTCTTTATGACGAGAAGTTCAAAATGGCGTTCCGATTGCGTTTGCCTAATAAGTTTTAGTTTCGGGTTAAACTAAAACAATAACATTTTATTGATATCGATTTGGATTTAAAAACGGTCATATGTGTAGGTAAAAATTTTCGTATTTTAATATAGTACTATTTCATTGAAGTCCTGTCATTTCATTTAGTGCTTTATGTTGAATAAATCAAGCAGAAAGCATGTGAGTTGCGTGAAGAATGCAATGCATAATAACTATTATGAAATTGCTTGTCATTATTGAACGATGTTATTGGTACTTTCTGGATATGACAGTTTGTTGATTTATTGAATATAATCTGATTAATTGACGCCGAAACTTGCAGAGAAAAAGAATTTACATAGTTTTTAATGTCCAAAATATATTTTTGTTAAAGTACATTTTATTACAAAGTTTTGAAACATTAGACAAATCACAAGCCTTTTGGTTGGGAGTTGATGTAATCTCTTAATAGCCCTATGAATCCATTATAACTGATTGAACATCTGCCAAGATCATCCATTCCAATACACTAATTTCACCAAATGAAAATGGACTCGGGAAATAGGGGATAATGTATTAATGCATTCGAAAAACGCCGTATAAAACTCACCGATGGCTATGAAAACGTGGAAAGCACGTTCACATTAAACGAACTCTGTATATGTGTTGTACCGCAATTGGTGGTAGTCAATTCGTCTAGTAGCTATTCGGCTGATTGCAGTTAACCATTTAAATTGGTTGTACTCATGCACACTCTTCAAACATTCGATAAGGTACACGCAGTCAAAACTACATGTGAAGCTTACGAACATGCAAAGGTCTTCAAGTACAAGAGCATAGTTGGTATATACTTCAAGAGTTTATTTCTGTGAATTCATGTGTTGATCTGCGTCCGCTGATGAGATACTGACGACCTCCGTGCGTTCATTGGTCACCAGAAATGAGTATTAAGAATGATGTACCATGTAAAAAATAATATTATATATTATTAATAACAATTTAGCGCAATAAATAAATACATAACTAAATCATAATATTTGCAAATTGTTGTCTTTTAACAGTCAAGAAAATTCCTTATGTATAGCGCACGGACGATATACATACATTCAAATTAATATACCGTACAAAACATGATTATCTTAAAAAGTGTTCTAGCATGTACATGTATAATACATTCGACCAAGTTATAATACATTCGACCAAGTTAGTTATCTGTTATTGTTTTCGTAAGATTTGTCACTCTTTGTTCTCTGTTATGATACCAACTTTGCATTATATGTTATGTGCTGTTATGATACGGGTAAATAAAACAGAAAATAGTTTCGTAATTATCCGGATAGTCGCCTGTATCATGTGATATTTCACAGTATTCTTTACTATCTGAAGATTTGCCAAGTGTGGTGGCCTACACGACAATTCAATTGTTATGTATAAGTGACGTTATACCTACTATACAAGTCCATGTTTAAGTACACGTAAGGTTACTTTCTAGAATATCTAATTGTTAGATGAAAATCAGGCAACGCATAAGAAAATACAATGACATTATATATTTCTGGAAAAGTATGCAAGTCGATGTATTGTACAAAATATATGTGTTCAGTGGTATTTCCTGGTACTACGTACGTACTATGGAGTAATAGACATGATTGTAAAGCAGATTGATATAATTACCACAAGCTCAGTGTATTTTAGATACCTTAAGATCTGTATGTTTTTCTTAAATCACACTTTATCGTTATTTGGTATACATTAATTGCATTGGCGACAAAAATATTTAAGTTTCCCAAGGGAACAACACGTTTCGACGACATATTTCCCGGTTTGAGACAGGTTATTACCCGGTCTGCTTAATGTTGTGAATAAATTGTTACAATTGCTCAATAATTATGATGCACCATAGTGTTAAATTATCATTAATGTACTATCAAATATATTGGTATTTCAAGCCATTTAGGTTATTTTATTTTATACTATAACAGGTAAAACTTTTTGTATGAGCACCTTTCAATGGCAACACATCCATATACAATATAAATAAATCGCATGAATAATTGCAGAATCTTGCATTTTATTAATATGTTTATTATTATAATGTAGTAATACAGTACATACTAAAAACAATCGAAAATGCTCGAAATCACGAACACACTGCATACAAGGACTCCATATATAAATACATATTTAGACTGTTTTATTGTCTTATAATTGTGCAGACTGCCATGAAACCAAAATCGTTAATGGTTGATTATGTCTCGGCTATTTATGACATAAATATATGTATATAATATTGATTTACAATGACATTGTAGTCATAACGTTCATAGTCTAGCAACGAGAACAATTGTACAGGATCGCAATATGAATAACGAAATTTCCATCTTGTTATGTACTAAATTAATTTATAAACCCACGTAAAGTCTGGCGCGTAATAACATTAACAATAACTCATTGCACATATATAAAAACTCCATAAAAACAAGAACTATACAATTAAAACTCAATAAAAACAAAATATTGCCAAAAACGTGGCGTTCCAGTGCGGCCCAAAATGTAGTATTGCATTTGTTTTTCAATATAAACACCATCGTAAACTTGCCTTACAAACACAACCTCACGCATTATTCATATGAACCAATGCTTCGTAGTTGCATTCGGTATGTCCCATCAGGTCCATACATCCAGACATTGCAAAGGCTCAGAAATATTCGATCNGTTTTTTCGGTTGTGTATTGTTACACTTACTTACAAATGTCATGTTTCTAAAGACAAACATGTCCATTGAAGTACTTGACGTTTGGAACCAGTTGATGAATTACAGTATGTAGGAGGCATGAAGACAGACGGTTGGTGATTAGCTTCATATTTACTACTGCTAGCGTCTTCGCAGACCGCTTGCGGTTTTGCAAACGGATTAGTTGTCTCTACGCCTTTGATGTATGCGCTTCTGCACGATTGATTCAGGGTTATACTGCATGTAAACGAGCTCGTTTATTACACTAAAACATATTTAATGTGTTTTTGAGCATTGAAATTGTTAAATGAACAATGTTAGATATATGGTCAGTCACATCAATAATTCTAATTTACCTTTAATTTAGGTAGTTTGTAAACATTTCGGAGTAATATCTGATACGGTGTTAGTATATATATTTGTTTACGTTTGATATATTTATAGCGGGGTTATAATCACATTTAACTCATTCCAAATACTTTCCAAATCACATACCACATCATCCGTTATGAGTTTAATGAAACTACGATTGGTGTATAAAGTAAGTCGACTGTTTGTAAATACTGCTTCGATGTTTTTTCCACAAACGGGGAGTTACGAAGTATAACTATTACACCTTAATACTTCGGGAGTGTAATATATTGACTTTCTATTCCCGAAGCTCGTATTGACGATCAGTCACCTAAGTTAATATCTGTTTGTATTTCCCCCCAATGATTCCGAGGCAGAACCAACATTACATGTATGGTCTACGATTTGAAAGTTGAATTACAATAATTTGGTATAAAAAGGTTTTTGGATTAATGCAATCTACTGCATAAATCGTCATACGATTAACTGACTGGCGATCGAATTGATTTGAGTTAATCTGTAAAACAAGCCCAAACGTATGAATCAATTTCATAAGCAACACAAGGTTCCCCAGAGATAAAGAAATGTTACTTTATGCTCATACACACTTGCACAGTGTTTGTTCTTGAATTTCGCTAGTAAATGGTACACACTATTTATGACTGGTGCTAATATTGTGTTTCTACTATCGCCAATGTATGTTCAACTAAGGCATGAAAGTATAAGTATGACATCTGTTCTGTCATTGTGTCAGTTTTAATAACTGGAAGCCTATCTTCAACTGTGTTAGTCAACCAACCATAACCATAATAGTCAACACATTCATTGAAATCACAGTATAGAGAATCACGTATATTTTCATCTTTTGTAGTTTCGTTAAACAATATTTCCTTACGAAAGGGTTACAAATTGTCACTTTTATCTGCAGTAATTAATTGGAAAAACTAAAACACGGACCGTTTGCAACATACTGGAAACTTGTTGTAATCGTGCATTTTAATTCTGACTTTCTAGAGTCACGTTAAAGGTTTTTAAGTTCGTCAGTCTCCGAAAATTTGCTGTAATGCAGACTGACAGTTGATTAACGGCAGTGTACCTATAACAGATAGCAAATTATTCACGAAAAATCGACAAATATGTTTACCACTAGTGTTTTCTATTGGGACAAGCCTAAAAACACAATTCGTTTATGTGGTGGTTATTTCACGGCATAACACATCCGATGAAATCAGTCACACATTTTTTGTTCTACCTTAATTGTAAATAATCAATCAGTTTGACACTTCCAACACAGTAACACCTTCTCAGTGAGCTATGCAATATGTGAGCTGCACATCAGTCATGAACAAAGTAACTGGTATGGTCTGTAATCGTGTTCACACTTTAGCGGTCTGAGGATAAAACAGAATTACACTTTCAAAGATTATTTTTTTTTATTTTTTATATTCAATCAGTGTTTTTATATTAGAATATAAACTTTAATTCTAATAAGAAAGAAAATACCGTTGGAGCTTTTTTTATAATCATGCAATGTTTTGTTTGATTTTCATTGCTCTTGGATTTTTGTTATCAAATTTTTCAATCACCCAATTGTCCGTACAGTGGCTTTTTCATTTCCTCTAAGACTTGTATGAGTCAAAAGCTAATAATGTCGTATGTTTATAACATTTACATTCAATTGTTATGGACCTTCTGAGTGTGCTTATCTTGTCTGAAAGTTTGCATGAATGAAAATATTTGTTTTGAACGTCTGTTCAATTCACTAAGTGTGTTTGTTAAAGATTTTCTCACTATTATTTGTATTTTTTTTCTTTTGCAGTTGGTAAAATATTTCTGGATTTACCCTGAGTGTGATTATGATGTAAAGCGGTGTACTTTAGTTTACTTTTCTGAACAATGTATTTTCTATTGAGTGCATCAAAAATACAAAACAGAACGCGAAAACATCATTTCCATGCAATATCACCATACAATGTTACAGTTGCTGTACGTTTTAGTTTAATGCAGTGCGAGGATAGAAAAAGTTACCGCACCCTCTTTTTAAATTTAATAAAAATAAATGAAACACAATATGTGCACCTAATTTGTCCCTATAATTTATATTTATACTCTCTGCTTGATACTTCTTTTGTGAGGTCCTCTCCGAAAATACGGAATGGATATGACAATAACTTCTATAAGGTAACTCGACTATGTTCTTCACGAAAAAGCCTACAGTCTTCGTAAATATTCAATACCATGCATTTTATCTATAATGTTAATCAAGAAAACCCCATAATTGTATCTGGAGCATACGTATGAAAATGAATATTGGGCACAATATTATTTTGTTATTATGCATGAATTCAACACTCGACATATATAATAATCTACTAAATATGTTGGGTGTATTCACTTACCCTGACCCTAGATTTCAAAATGCACTCGTTTGCCGATTTATTATGTCATTACACTTGACTCGTAGAATGAATTGTAAATAATAAATATAAACAAATTGCGATGTTATTTGAATCACTCAAGTTTTGAATGTATTGAATCTGTACATTCTGTATGCAGTACATTTACCCTTCAATGTACAGGAGATTACATGGCTTATGTAATTGCATAGATAATTAACCAACTAACCAGGAACCTTATTGTTATTACATTATGTCATGTTAAATCGAAACTTTTTTGTTTATGGAGAAAACAAGTCAGTTAGTTATTAAGTTTTGTTAATGTTTTTTGTGTCACACATTTAACGTTTGAAATACGCACGGTTGGGAAAAGTTGTAGAATCTATTTATTACTAAAGCATATTCAAATAGTGTTATTTAAATTCATTATTGTCCAAACTTACGTATTTTATATAATTTAAAATGAAGAATGGTGTTTCGGTTTGAAATAAATAGTAACATCCCTGGCTTTGGTTAAATGCAATATTTATTTTGTGAAACTAAACTAAGAATAGAAAATCGGAAAATCCTAAACATGACTGATTTCAGAATCGTATTTTCAGAAGTTTTCAAAATGTGGTTTATCATCCTCGCTGGTATTAAAAACTATATATTCAGATGCATGAACACACACGTAATTTATAAGACGTTTTAAATAATTAACAATTTGTCTTTAAATGACGTATACAGACTGCATTCCTTTTCGTAAGTGTTCCTTATTCTTTTCGATTGATTTGTATACCTTTGGTGGCAAATATCATAAACAGTACATAGTCTCTTATCGGAACAGGAATTATGGTCATTGTGTTCGAAAGAAATATGTCCAGTCCATAGCAAGAAACGATTTTGCGTTCGTAAATATCAAGGCAATGACATGTATGTATAACATTTATTACATTGCGAATTGATGAAAAAACGTGCAACTTGTTATTAGGCTGAGATCTATTGCGATTACCTAATGTAGCTTCTAGTGGTGTTCACATTCTGTCGAAGCTGCCAGTTGGGTTTCACTTTGATATGTATCGACATGCTTAATAATAATAAAGTATTGCTTATACATTCCGAAAAATGTAAACCAAAAATCACCGATTATGTTGTGGATTATTCCAATGTACTCTTACATGTGGTTTTTACATGCGTCAATCTTAACATTTTATTCTTAATATCGGTCGGTAGAGAATTTAAGAGAGATTTGTTTTTAATGTAACAATTGTTCAAATAAGTTTGTCATTGTCCAATTAATTTGCTATACATACAACGATTTGGTACAATGAAAGTATTGAAATGTATATAATTTATTTTCTGACAATCAATCAAGGGCATCGGAAGAAAAAGAAGAGTTACAGTCTCCATCTTTGCTATTTGTAATAACGACTTCACTTCCAATAATTCAGATCGGATTACGAGATATAAATTACATTAAACACCCAATAAACTTGTCTATTTGTGGGAGTTATGTGATTAATGATTTTTCGATTTGTGATCTAAAGCAGTTGCAAATAACTTTCAAGATTAATGTATTTTTGTCCAGAAATAATATAAGCCAATTGTAAGTGCCCATGCAATTCAATGCTAAAAAAAAGTAATGATGTACATGTAATTGCGTATCAAATGCTACATATAATTGTGGTTGTTTTCTGTGTGATTCATTTTGAATAAAATGTGACTCTTTTTCAATTAACTGTTATTGGATCAGTAAAACTATAGTCACACTTTAATATGTGTATTTATGATATTCCTAAAGTACAGTTAACACACACACCATAAACTAGAATATCCAAATATATGGATATCCATTAGCTGGTAGTTAACTTAGTTATTCCATGGACGTCTCCTAGAAGCAGGAGATTGATAGGAAAAATGCAATTATCGGTTCTGTAAGAAACGTCAATGCAGTTTCATCATCGCCAAATGTTAATGGTAATCAATATGTAATACACTGCAATCTGTAAGCTATCGTGTGCATCGATGTATGACATTATAATTGATAACCAACGAAGTAATGTATGCAAAATAACATTTTTGCGTTCGCTCGATTTTGGCAGGAAGGTTTTGTGGTACGTCAAAGATAAAACAAACACGTGTTTATTTTGTGTCTCCAACATGTTATATTTGAATACGCGTTGTAAACATGGAAAACGCATATTACATTTGTTTTTAGAATTCCAATTTAAATATTGCTTGCGACGCAAGTGCCAAATAATATTGTGGTTTGAACTGGAAGCTACACGACACATCGCTTAATTAGCCGAAAACGACATGTAACTCCTTTTCTTTATTATCTGTAGAAGTATGCTTTGCATTCTTTTGAAGAGACGTTCACATTAAACTAAATCAGTATATATGTTGTGCCGCATATGATATTAGTCAATTTGTCTAGTAACTATTTGGCAGTTTGAATTCAACCATTAAATTGGTTGCACTCATGCATTATCATCAATTATTCGATAAGGTATACGCATATATAATAGGAAACAGTAAATGCATGGTATTGGTGCACAATGGACATATACGAACATCTTTACACATCATTATTCAATGTCTTTCATACAAATATGCATTTATTAAGTCGTACTTAATGGAAATGAACATGTTGCCATATAATTACAAAACAAATTCGTATATAAATTGAAAGGGCATGGTCATACAAATCAAAATTATACACATACAAGTATTGTATATACTTTACTTGTTTGTTTTAAATCATTTAGCGGTTTTCTTTCAGATGTTTTATTTCTAACATTGATAACTTGGTGTCGTACATTTTAATATACAACAGCAATATACTTTTCGTTAAACATTTTGCCAATTAAAATGCTGTTGTTTGTTGTATAAGTGTGAACAATTTGCATCAAAAAATTCCTAACATCGTAATTATTGGTGTTTGTTTCGAATATTGCAGTGTATAACAATATACATTACAGAATTCAATTGATGTCGACACATTAAAAATATCCTTGGTATTATGGGTGGGAGTTACATATAAGTCCTTACTTACTATATAAATCTATTATTCCTGTGTAAACATCTATCATATGCATTCATTTCAATTAAATCAATTCGTCAAATTAAAATGGTCGGGCAAGAGGTGATAATGCATTAATGCAAATGAAAAGAGTTAAATGACAAGAGTTCCAAAGTGTGGTGCTTTTAAATACTTTGGCTGATGAATTCTTTTTTTGTCAAACATTCTGATGGATTTATGGTATTCTGTGAACCTTAAACAGAAACGCCGATTTTATTTTGTTCGCATCAGCACGAAAATGATAGACTATTTATTATCAGTAAAACTCCATTATACGCTTTGTTTTAGTACACCAATTATATCCATACATTAAAATATCATTTGCAGACCTAAGCCAAACACAATATAAACATTGAAACAAGCAGATATATATATAGCCAACTTACAAAAAAAAAAATCCTAGGTTATTTCTGAGAATTATTAGGCATGTTTGAACCTTCAAGACACCATTAAATTTGTGTGAGGAGAGAATGGATCGACCATGAAAAAGTAAATGCATTCTTCGCATAACTCATTACTTGAGCAGAAATATAACAACCATTGTGTCAACAGAAAATATATAAACATAAAAAAAGACAGTTCTTTACCAGTTCATGTGTTCTTAACGAGTTATAAAAATACACAATGAAATACATATTTTGTATTCATGTATAACTGACCACGTTCAAACAATAAATGTACCATAATTTTCTTCTCAATAAAGTAATTAATATGTTTAAAATTGTCTTATGAATAATTTTTCTAACATAATTTGTCTTAAAAAAAAATAACAGATAAAAATGTGAAAGCGGGTTAAATAAAGCCTTTTGAGATGCAGTATACACAATATTGCTTTTTGCGGTAACTTTTTAACGAAAAACACGAGCTTTACCGATTAACAAAAGAACAGTCGTTATATGTATGCACGCGTAACGAAAATATAGATTATAACCGTTAAGACATGTTTGTTTGATAAGACCAATTACGATATGCTAAAAAAAAAGTAATTGCAAGCATTATAAATACAATCAAATCTAGATAACTAATATCAAAGCAGTCCATTAAGGTTACATATTGCGTTGATTAAATTAGAAACCATTAAATAAGTAAGAAACATAGAAGAGAGAATCGTCAGGCGATATATTTCAAAACAAAGTAAAAGCATTTTCATTTGACGTGTATTCTCATAACGCATTACTTGAGCAAACAAGTATCTCTCTATCTAACTAATAGTGTACGTATCCAGTACACTGTTTTATCAATACACTTAAACTTTACTTTTTGTAATAAACCTATTTGTCAACGTTATAACAGACTGTTATTTCAATCAAATGACATTATAATTAATGACAAGCATGCAAGCATTATATAATGTCATACGTGAGTATTGTGCACTCGGTCAAAAGAAACCTTGCAAATCGAAATATTATGTTAATCGATAAATGCAGACAAAATTGGATCTATAACAATGCTATTTACTAGGACGCCCCCCCCGCACATATTATTCAGTTAATACAGTTTCTCAGATCTCAAAAGATAGAGGTTCGGCAATGAACCGTACGTTGATACATGTGTATACATGGAAAGACTTGTCTTCACAAGCTTCGTGAAATCACATCTTGCTACGAAAACCATTATTTATTGTCCGTGGTTTCATCGGATTCCTGATGTTTGCTATCTTCATACAGTACTGACTGATTTAACAACAATGCTCCGGTTTAATAGCGCGTGAAAGTGTCCAATAAGAGTATTACATGACTCGTCTTAGTACTCCTTGAAACAATTGAAAAAATGTACACATTTGAATGTTGCAAAATATAATTCTATGTGACGGTGGGATGCATTTCTAACTTCACAAAATTAAATTAAATCACAACAAATATGCATGAAAAAATGGTTGTAAATCATTCACCTTTTGTAAACAATTATCTGATAAAGCGTGCTTGTGTCTTCAATACGATATACCAAGCAGTACATATATTTGATTGATGGGTTGTCGGAAATCAAATTATTGCACTGAGCTCCGAATAATAACTATTCAAAACAAACGGATTGGCGGATATATGCTGTCGCAGTAACAATGGTGGTGGCGTAACTAATGAGTTTTCAGGAAACTATAACTGCGTTACACACGTCCTTTTAATAATCTTGTATTCACCCGTAACTCCATTCTTAAAAGTTCCAAAGGTTACATTATGTGTTTATTTTTTGCATGTTATGTATATAGCATATATATTTTAAAATAGTGATATTCTATATTCTGATGTTTCTTATTTACACTGCTAATACATAATAGTTGTTATTACGTGTTATTGCATTCAAAGGAAATAATCAATAATATTTATAATATTTTGAGCAATAATTTGCAATTTATTTATTAACGAATCAATATGAGTACACAATACAATAATATTTCTTTATAAACGATTCATGCTTATCATGAAAATTGTTCAATTAAACTACATTTATTTTCAAATATTATGCATTTAATCGATAGGACGTTGTAACATTAAATACAGATTATTAAACAAAGTTGTTCAAGCATTTCAAGCATCGGTTCGGCTTAAAACATGCAAACACTTTAAAGCAAGAAATTGGCAGGTTACAATGTACTTCACCTAATAGTCAATGTTTGAATATGAGCGAAAATAAATGCTTTGATAACGCCATATGAACGAGGGATTAAAATGTATAACCTCTCTTGTCTAATAGAAATAAATTAACAGAGCTCTACTTTCTATATTGGAAATACCTGTTTTATGAACCTGCTTTGATATCATGTTTGTGTGAACATATGCAATCTACATCATTATCCGATTTACTTCAAAATATTTTCTGAACATTATTTCTCTTCTTTGATACGCCGGTTATTGTTTTTTTTTTTATATATATATTGCGAC
>VMBQ01002168.1:0-11861 GCA_007657795.1 Dreissena rostriformis
ATGTACCGGTATACATTTTGTGTGAATATTTGTTATGTTAAAACTTACTTTTATTTTCCTTATTATGTCATTATTCTGCATGTTTCTGTTTGGCATAATTTTAACAGTAATGGAAGGGATTTGCATGTATTTTAAATTTTCTCTACAATTTTATTTTCTCGTTAATTCTTTAAGGAACTTTTTTGTGCTTAAATTGTCAAGGGTAAAGTACAATCCTTGCATCTCTTGGCAGAACTGTTTGTTTGAGCTCCATGTCCTATTTTTATAATAATCTTGGTAAATGCTTTAGTAAATTTATAAAAAAAAATGTAATTGTACTTTCAGTACAATTTTCTTCAAGAAACTCATTCACATGAAAAACTTTGTTTCTGAATCGCATTTAAAAATTTACACTTTTGCAAACTTGTTTTCAATTTGTTCATTTAAGTGTAACATAAAATGAAATTTCAAGGTTTCTTATTTTCTTTACTTGAAAAAAATACCGTAAGAAAGTATTTTTTTTTGCTACAATGATTTCTGTTACTGTGTTTGTACATTTTTAACTGACATTTGTACATGTTGCCATTTATTTTCTCCCCATTTTGTAAATTCATATATTTTATGTTTCGACTGTTTTTTTGCTGGTTTGTAGAGTTTTAACTGTCTTATGCTCAGCAATTTTGAAACCAGTCAATGAATTTAAGCCAAAGAGTTCACTGAAATTAAATTATTTTGCTTTCTTGTTTTTACTTTTTATTTTGCTAATATAGGTGATACTGTACTATAATTTGAACACTAAAGTAGAACAAATTTTATATATTTTATTTTATTATTAACACAAATTTGACCGATGTCTACTTCTTGTTTTTGCACCATTACCCCCCAAGTGAATCTTTACATAAGAAAAAACCATTAACAATCTCCTATTAGTAAAATATTAGTTTTTTTGTGACTGCTGAATTTAAGTACCATATCTGTGCCAATGAGTTGTGAACTATTTATTTTAATGTGTCATACATATAGTCATATGTTTGAAAAGAATTGTCATGTAGTGTACTAGTTTAAATACCTCATAATAATTGAAAATTTAGTCAATATACCGTTAATCTAAATGATCTTAACCCACATTAAATAAATGTATAGTTAGCCCTGTATGTTATGCCCATACTTATGTTTAAAATATTCTTTGTAATTTCATGTATCATAATGTAGATTAAAAAACAAGATTGTTAGAATATCAAAAACAATATTTCATAATTGGATTTTTTTTGGTTGATTTTCCTCAGAATTGCTCAAATTGTCAAATTATTTAAAAATCATGCTTTTTTTTTAAACTAAAAACTTTCTCTCACCTTGTTTTAATAAACACATTAATGTCTTCTTATCTGAGCTAAACATACTAAATTTAACCCATGCAGCATAATATTTGCATTTCTTAGATCTGTTGTTGACTGAAGAGATGTCGCAACTGTACCCATATGTGTAATGTTTCATCAGAAGTTTGTATGCTTTATTGACATGTACTCATCACATTATTGTGTATACATTGTGGCATTACTTTTGTATACGATTAGTACGAACAATAAAACGGCAGTCCCTCCAGATAGTATCGCCTTTGTTTACTTGTATGACTATGTTGGGCAATTCCCCTTTGTTGATATTTAATCTTCAAAGTTGTAAAATTGCAGTTGGAAAACTATTTATTTTCCTGTGGGTTTTTACAAAGTATGTTTTTTCTTTGATGGTTTTGTTCAAGTAGACCACTTCTTTGTGCTCTGTAAATCTAATAGTTTTTATTATATCCAAACTACAAAAGTGTGTGGCTTAGGCTTCACTTCATGTGTAGATTTCTCTAAAACTTTACCACTTAAGATTGTAGAAAAAGAGCAATTTACGCTGTCAACCAATTTTAATGTCATAAATACGTTACCTGCTATCTTATAGCTAATCATTCCGTAAGGTTTGTTATTCATCCGGAATTTCTGGAGATCGGCCACCATAATAGCCCGGATTTAGATTATAGGTCGGACGGCCACAGTGCAATCTCGTCACTAAAAACGGCCTTCCCATAAATCATTCTTCTTCCGGATGCGTATAAATATACAGCCATTTTAATGTCATAAATACGTTACCTGCTATCTAATAGCTTATTGTTCCGTAAGGGTTGTAATTCATCCGGAAATTTCTGGAGCGCACCACCAAGATCGTAGCCCGGATTTAGGTAATAGGTCGGAACGGTCACATAGTGCAGCGCAACCTCGTCACCAAAAACGATCTACCCACAAATCACTCTTTTTCCGAATGCGTATAAATACACAGCCATTTTGGTTCAAATTAATTTGTTTCTGTGTTTACGCTGGGGTTTCGTATAGAGTTTTCATTTGTCTTACAAATATTCTCCGTGAATTTCTCGTATTTCTCGTTCGCGCCTTTAATATACTTTTGTTTGATTATAAAGGTAAGCCATGCTTGCTTTAATTGAACAATAGTTTATTTCTACCATGCTGGGTTTTTTCAGGCGCGAACGAGCACGTGCAAAACGTGTTCTTTTAATACATTGCGAGAACGTGAAAAGCGTTCTCTTTTAATACATTGAAGAGTGTATATCATTTGCTTGTGTGCAAATCATGATTTTACGTTCTATATGACTCCAGTTGATGGTCATTGTATTATTTCATCTGTTTCGAATTAAACTTTTGTTTAATTTATGCTCTACGGCATTGGTATAATACGTACTATTGGCTTTCTCTTTTACACTTAGTAACTGAGAGAGTGTTAATTATTTTCATTATTGGCAAATAATGATTTATGATTTAATGTGCCGTATGACAATCTGGTCTATGGCCAGTTTATGATGAATATGTTTTGCTCTTGTTTTTCATTATTGATCTACATGATGGTCGGAAATACAAGAGTTGAGATGATGTTTACATCGATGTCCAGGACGTTGATCACGGAGCTTTGGCTCTGCATCGATCGACGTCAGACCATATGGCTCCCACCATACATCGGTCTTTGGCTATCCGGGCAAGGCATTGACCGAAACGGGCTATATGCTGTCAGTCGATCGACGTTAGACCATATGGCGTCCGCCATACGTCGGTCTTTGCCCGAGGACGTTGATCACGGAGCTTTGGCTCTGCATTTATCGACGTCGGACCATATGGCATCCGCCTTATTTCGGTCTTTTTATGACCGGTCCGTTCACCGGGTACCGGGTACCGACCAGTTGACCGGTCCGGATACCGTTCATTATATGACCGGTCACCGGTCATTGACCGGTCCGGTCACCGGTCATTCGATGACCGGTCCGATCACCGGTCATTCGATGACCGGTCCGGTCATCGGTCATTGACCGGTCCTGTCAACGGTCATTGACCGGTCCGGTCACCGGTCATTCGATGACCGGTCCGGTCACCGGTCATTGACCGGTCCGGTCACCGGTCATGCTATGACCGGTCCGGTCACCGGTCATTGACCAGTCCGGTCACCGGTCATTCGATGACCGGTCCGGTCACCGGTCATGCTATGACCGGTTCGGTCACCGGTCATGCTATCACCGGGAACCTGTCACCGGTCAACGGTGATTGACCGGTCCGGTCACCGGTCATTCTATGACCGGTCCGGTCCGGGTACTGGTCACCGTAGATGTTGACACGACTTTGTCAGTGCTCCACAACGGTAGGTGCAGTCTTTGACCGGTCCGATCACCGGTCATTCTATGACCGGTACGGGCACCGGTCACCGGTCATTGACCGGTCCGGTCACCGGTCATTGACCGGTCCGGTCACCGGTCATTCTATGACCGGTCCGGTCACCAGTCATTGACCGGTCCGGTCATTCTATGATCGGTCCGGTCACCGGTCTTTAACCGGTCCGGTCACAGGTCATTCTATGACAGGTCCGGTCACCGGTCTTTGACCGATCCGGACACCGGTCATTCTATGACCGGTCCGCTCACCGGGTACCGGGCGCCGGTCTTTGACCTGTCCGGACACCGGTTATTCTATGACCTGTCCGGTCACCGGTAAGTCTATCACCGGTCCGGTCACCGGTCAGCTTTTGACCGGTCCGGTAACCGATAATTCCGGTTTGCCTAGCCCTATCACTGGTCATGCAATCCCTGTCTTGAGGGAGGGAGGCGCTGCATGGGTGTCACACTCTGTTTCACTGTATTACAACATCCGGCTAGACGCTGACACGACATTGTCGGCACTTCACAACCGAACGCGTTCCTACCCCTAGCCACAGACGTAGAAGTTTATCGTCAGTGTCTCCGGCCATTCCTCCTCCTCTGACTCGTCGTCGCATTACTCATCGTCTGCTTCGACAAGCCCACATAACTACCGGAGTGGACATCGGGCACGCTCTACTTTTCCGAGCAGTTCTCGGCGTCGATCCTCTCGTAAAAAGCGATCACGCCAAAGCTCGGGGAGACGCTACTCCAGGAGACCTCATTCCCAGCGTTGCCGAACAGTGTCTCGGCATCGCAGGGAAAAAGAACATCGCCGCTCCTCACGTAGGCGCACTCGGACCCCCGGTCCCGTTGGCGGTCTTCCTGATTCCTTGACGGAATCTCAGGACTCCCTTCCACGTGTGTCGGTCCACTAATTGGCCTCCACACACGTATGAGCCGTTTCTACAGCCACTGGGCCAAAATTGTTTACGAATAATTCGTTTAACTCTCAGGCACTTGGCACAGGCCTCTGGTCGGTCTTGCCCGGTCCGGTCACAGGTCAAGCTTACGATCGGTCCGGGCACCGGTCATTGACCGGCCCGGTAACCGGTCATTTCAAGACCGGTCCGTATACCGGTCAGCTTATGACCGGTCCGGTCACCGATAAATCATATCATCGGTCAGCGGGAAAACCAGATCATTGCTTCTTTAGCGAGAAACAACTCTGGCCACCGCCAAGGAGCTTTTAAGCGTCCAGCTTCTAAACTCCTGACAGCCCCTCTGGCCAAGAATGCTAAGAAGAACAACTTTGTCCCTAGAGGTCGTTCTTCTATTCTGCATATGGCCCCCAAGAGGCCTTTTTCCTATAACAGACCGTCTTCCTATCAGAAGTCGCCTGGTAAGGATTCTTGGAAAAAGGGCAAACCCAAGCCGCATCAGAAGACTTTCAAGCCTNAACGTTCCTTGACTCAACAGGAATTAGGATAAATGATGTTCAAAGAATGTTAATTTGCTGTATAAGAATTGATGAGTGCTTATCTAGGAAAGACCATTTATTCCTGTATATATCCCAACATATATTCCAAATGTATATTCGGACTTGAAGACCTCGTTTCTACGGTTACGTGAGAATGCATTGCTTGAGAAGACGAAGGCGGAACTTAAGTGGTTGGAGCAACAGAAGCAGCACATACGAAACAAGGGAGCAGACGACGCCTACCCACAGATCAAAAAACGACAACGGGGGCTCAAGGTCAGTCTCCTTGCCGACACTGTTCATTTTATTAATACATCATAAGTATGTGCACTTAATACTGGTTAACCAGCTAGCCCAGGAAAAGTGTAATTTGGTTAAATGGTAATAGTGATATGACTGAAATACTGCTGAAAAAGGGAAAAAACAATTAACAAAAAACAAAATCAAACTTTGATTATCTTTGACAGATGAAACTGCAAGAGCAGCAAGATGAGATACGGCGTCTGCGCAAGGAAAACAAAGCGGCTGCGAAAGAGAGGCAGCGCAAGCTATAAGAGGAGATCAGTAAGAGACAGGCCGCAAGGTCAAAGGCTACCAAGGTCACCGAAGGTCAGCCAGGGGTTTAAGGTCGCCTGGCCAGGCCTGCAGATGTCCACACAGAGACCGAATTCAGTCCAGTGAGTATGAGGCATTTACATTTTTCAATTTAATTGTGTATATTTTTTGCATAAGATTTTAAAAGGTATCATTTTTACAAATCAAATCCTTCTGCAAAAACAGAATGTTAAGCAAATTTTGTATAAGCTTTGTCCACAGAAAGTGTTTTGTTGTATTCTTGGAATAAAACAAATTGTGATATTAATTAATTTAACTAACAAAGATGGTGTCAGAAAACTTAAAGCGGTAAATCTTGTCATGACAATGATGACATGAAATCGTTTTAATAATTAACATATTATGTCACAAATCCTGTAAAAGTGAAGATTGTTATCTGTGCATAGAGATCTTGTAACCATGACAACAGACAAGAAAACGAACCCTGTTTTTCAATTCAGTTTAAATGTTATTTAGCTTTTTAAGATGCTCACAAGTCTGTTTCATTGGTAGAACCAGTACTTGATGTCTTTTGGGGAGATCTAAAGAACACTTTAAGTGGGGATTAAACCTGTTACCCCCCGATCACTAGACATACACCAAATCCACTATGCAACAGCGACCTTTTAATTTTTTCATTTGCCTTCTTTCAGTTTGACGAGGGTTCTGATGCTGACAAGCAAAGGAAGAAGAGCTCCAAGTCTGATTCTGAGATGAACACGGAGACCAAGTCCACAGCGGGGACTCCCAGACATGAGTCCGTGCTCCTGGAGAGATTCCAGAAGAACTACTTGGACGAGAGGTCTGTTATCTCAATGCTGATTCATTTACTCTGCAAAAATTCAACTAGTTTACTTAAAGTAAGGCCACCCCCTACCATGGATTTAAGTACAGGAATACAGGTCTTGGTAAGGCACTTAGATTGGATAAGTGCTTGCCACGGAAAAGTGTGATTAGCGTAACTGACTGTCCTGATATGACTGAAATACTATGAAATTAGAATTGTTCTGGGAAAACAGGGCTTAATGCATGTGCGTAGTGTCATCCTAGAATAAAACGAGCAGTCTGCACATGCTAGTCAGGGAAGGCATTCTCCGCCTAGACTGGATTTTTGTTAAGAAGAGACTTCCTTCATATGAACAAAATTCAAAACAGCGGAAAGTATAGTCCCTGATTAGCCTGTGAAACTGCACAGGCTAGTTTGGGACAACACTTTAAGCACATGCATTCCATTTTCACAGAGCACAGCTCATATTCATCTACTATGCACACATCCAACTAGTTTACTTAACTTAATCATTTCTAAGGCTAGTTTCCCCCTACCATTGGAAAAGTACAAGAATTGTCTGGTACTGGCATAAGTGTGCACTTACTCTTGGTAAAGCACTTAGATTGGCTAATCCTTGCTGGTAAAAGTGTGATTAGTTAAAACCTATTTATTTGAGCGCGATTGCATCGAAAACCTAAGGCTTATTGAAACACTCTCCTGTCTGTTTCCTTAATAGTTACTACTTGGTGTCTATGAGGGATATCTAAAGAACACTTCACAGTGGGGATCAAACCTGTGACCTCTTGGTCGCTAGATGGTCACCATATCAATAACACTACGACAACCCTTAAAGCGTGATTAGGGTAACTGACGGTCCTGTTATGACTGAAATGCTATAAAATAAGCCGCTGTCTGGAAAATTAGCTTTATGCATTTGCGTAAAGTATCATCCCCGATGCGCACAGGCTAATCAGGGACGACAATTTCCGCCTAGACTGGATTTTCATGTAGAAGAGACCACCTTTAAATTCCATAAAATCCGAAAGTAAGGTCCTTGATAAAAATTAAGACTAAACAAAAATTAAGAAATGACGCTAACAAACAAGTCCTATTTTCAGTCTTTCTCCTACTGTTCATTGCAGGAACCTGACCCTCCTACTGTTCATTGCAGGAACCTGACCCTCCTACTGTTCATTGCAGGAACCTTACCCAGAGACAGAGCCGTCTGATGGACCGCATGAAGAATGCAGAGGAGCTCCTCATGTGGAAGAACTGGACGCAGAGGAGGCAAATATCTACAAGCTGGAGAAGAAGGCACTGAAAGGTATGTAAACAGAGATATAGCCTCCCTCTGAGAAACTGGGCTAGTGCATGTGCGAAAAGTGTTGTCTCAGATTAGCCTGTGCCATGTGCACAGGCTAATCAGGGATGACACTTTCCACTTTCACTGTATATTTGGTTTAAAGGACGGCTCTTCTTAGCGTAAATATTCAGTTTAGGCAGAAAGTATCATACCTGATAAGCATGTGATTAGCCCTTGGCAAAATGGTTATGGACAAGAAGATTTTTAAAGTTATCACAAAATAGGCCCGATATAAGCATATGTTCAATTTTGTGACCCCCGGGGCAGGGTCAAATTNTCAAATGTGACACTATTGAAAATAAATACAAATAACTGTAAAGTTCTTAAAGAACATATGATTTGATTGACAGTGTTTCAAAGAATATCATCTCATTTCTGTAAAATATGCCACATGTGTAGCGGATGTTAATAACAGTTTGGACCAGTGGACCAATGCATACATTGTGAATCTTTTGTAAATTTTATGTGTTTTGGCTTGCAAATCAAAATAACATATTTATGAAAGGGCAGATCTCATACATATGTTTACCTTTTGATGCTTTTTATGTTATGGACTTGCCTTGAAATCTAGATAAATAAATTATAATCGCCGGTTCGTTTCTATGGCAACCATGATATTTGATGTTTTGTCTGATTTATATGTTGCTCTCTAATGTTTCTTTATGTGTTTTACAATTTACAAAAGCATTTGTGGTGAGCATTACAGTCACCTAATAGGCCATAACATTTACTGCTAATCATCAATTATATGTGTCGTGTTCTGAGAAAACTGGGCATAATGCTTGTGCGTAAATTGTCATCCCAGATTAGCCTGTGCAGTCCGCACAGGCTAACCAGGGACGACAATTTCCGCTTTAATGAAATTTTTCGTTTAAATGATGTCTATGCTAAGCGAAAATCCAGTTTAGGCGGAAAGTGTTGTCACTGATAAGCCTGTGCGGATAACACTTTACGCACATGCATTTTGTCCAGTTTTCTCAGAACGCGACACATATTGCTTTTTCTTTATAAAATGTTCAAAATCGGTATTAAGGCGTAAAACCTAGAAATTGTCATCAAATCTCGTTCCCACCCACATATGTATGAAAACAGATATATTGAGTTAAGTAAGAAGTATTCAATTTACACTCCCTTATAGTTGGGGCATAGTTCATGTACTTGTAATTGATAGACGAAATGTCTGTTATTATACCGCATTGCAAAGTTCCTATTAGACAGTCAACATTAAAGTCAAAAGCATCATATTAAATTCCTAAATTAGCATGTGAATGAGCATATTAATTACAACGTAACATGCATTATAGATAATAATAAGAGGACACGCAAGGATCACATAGAATATCTAAGTTTCAAATGTATACACAATTAATCGATTAATCTAAAAGCTCTATTGGTTCTTCGAATTAAATATAGTAGACTCTGCCAATACCGGACTCTCCGAATACCGGAAATCTCCCGATTCCGAACGGTCGTGTCAGTCCCGTATTTTCCCCTTCTATGTCTTTGTTAAAAAATGTTGAATTAACCGAACTCTCTCAAAACCGGAAACCGGACGGATATCTCCTTAAAAATCGTCATTTTCAACTTAAAATACATTGAGTACACCGGACGGTCCAAATTCTCAAGATGTCCGAGGCGTGAAAATTACAATACCTAGTCAGCACGGGGCGTGTGGTGTCACATATTCCGCTCGCGCAATTATCGATAATCGGATTAAACATACCATAAAGGTGTCACGTCGTTACCGCGCTATTGAAGTCCGATTAAATAATGTAAAACAAACTGTGAATGTCTATTATAGACGTGCGGTAACACCAAAAAGTGATTGACGCGATCGTTTTATTAAGCTTATGATAAACAATTTAATTTAAAAAATAATGCATGTCGTGGCGACGATCACATTCTTTTATCTCGGGTAGTTAATAAAAAATCTTAAAGCCATGTTTTTAACTCTTAAATGGTTGTTTGTTTGTTTGTCAGATAAAACTGTGAGAAAAATGACCGTTAAATATCCATCCATCCGTCTGCAAATTCATTCATCGCCTTTTCGTTATTTCAAACGCATCTTCAGTATTAATAATCTAAAATCTACAAGTCTTCTCAAATNAATGTGACACTATTGAAAATAAATACAAATAACTGTAAGTTCTTAAAGAACATATGTTTTGATTTACAGTGTTTTAAAAACTATCATCTCATTTCTGTAAAATATGCCGAATGTGTAGCGGATGTTGATAACAGTTTGGACCAATGGACCAATGCATTCATTGTGAATTTTTTGTAAATTTTATGTGTTTTGGCTTGCAAATCAAAATAACATATTTATGAAAGGGCAGATCTCAAACATATATTTACCTTTTGATGCTTTTTATGTTATGGACTTGCCTTGAAATCCAGATAAATAGTCACCTAATAGGGCATAACATGTACTGCTAATCATAAATTATATTGCTTCTTTGGATAAAATGTCCAAAATCGGTGGTAAGGCCTAAAACATAGAAATTGTCATCAAATCTCGTTCCCACCCACATATGTATAAAAATAGATATATTGAGTTTAGAATAGTGCAATAAACACTCCCTTGGGGCATAGTTCATGTGAGATAGACGAAATGTCTGTAATTATACCACATTGCAAAGTTCCTATTAAACAGTCAACATTTAAGTCAAACGCATCATATTAAATTTCTAAATTAGCATGTTAATTCCAACGTAACATGCATTATAGATAATAATAAGAGGACACGCAAGGAACAAATACAATATCTAAGTATAAAATGTATACGCGATTAATCGATTAATCTAAGAGCTCTATTGGTTGTTCGAATTAAATAGTTAAAAACATAAATGCGATGGTGAAATCTCTAAGACCATTTATTCAAAATTAAATAGTTTTAAAATAAGTTTTAAAAATGTCAAAGAGCAGATATGATTGACTTTAAATCCGGTTCTAATTAGTTTCGTCTGTAAATCCTCAGGTAACAGAACACAAGACGTTTAGCATCATTGGCTGGTGACCACACGATATAACATGCTTGCCTAATCACGTGACAGTCAAAATGGCGACGTCCATGTCGAGACAGGTATTTTTCGACGTTTTATACCCTTTACAACTTGTATTAATTGTTTAAATGCCGCTAACTTTCTAAACATATCAGCAAGCAAGTATTGCACAAATTACAACTGTTAAATGAATTACATAACCAAAAGCCGCATTTGTGTAGTGATAATGTTCTCGTATAGCGTATGATTGTGTCGACGCATGGTCCTTGTAATGCATTACAATCCTCTTCTATATTTAAATGTTTCTTTTTTCGAAATGATGTATGTCTGTGTATTAACTTCAAACGTATGTAATTATTGTATACGTATGTTAATGACAATGAGTTGTATATGATTGAGTCAATTAAACTGTTCTGTTCTGTTATGTTCTCGTCTTAGTTAATGTATCAATTCTCATAAAAAAGCGGAAAAGAATGATTACATGGTCATGATGGATACGATCTAAACATCGCCAGTGCCTATTTTAGTTCGTATGCGGATTTAAATTGCAGTGATTTCATGTTGGTACCTTATGATTCCCTTGTGTACACTAATGTACGCTTATGTACTTACAATTACATGGCATGTTTCGCGAACGTACCAATTGTTTTCGTACAAAGTGGAATAAAGAATCCCAGCGGTGTGCTGACTACGATTAAGTGATGTCATTTGGCCGTACTGTTGCTGAAGTTTGCAAGAAATGCGAAAACCCTGTAACGTAACATAGATTAATACATAATTTAATTATGTATCCATATGTAACATAAACATTATGTTATATTTAATTACAGATAATATTAATAATATGATAGGAATTTACAAATAAAAACTGGTCCAGAATGTTTGAAGGTTTATTGTTAGCAAGTAGGAACACGAAATATCCGTGCATTCATTGTAGAGTTTGTAGAATAGACTGAGTCAACAAGTTGAGAAATCAAAATCTGGAGACTGTATATTTAACA